>MJUU01055509.1:71334-131267 GCA_002080025.1 Modiolus philippinarum | reverse complement strand
TGGACAAATATATTGTCGATCAGAAACTCTAACATTTTAATCACTTCTTCCTCTGTATATTTTTTCTGTGATTCTGAGTCGTATCTCACAAAGTATGCTTGTTCTCTGCCTATAACAATGTACTTATATCTTTGTTCGCCGTTCTTGCGGGAGAAACATCTATGAATTATATCTTTCAGCCGTGATTTCAGTTGTTCATGGGGAATTGTAGTATAAAGCGTGGAAAAGTCAAAAGTTTTAATGCTGTTACAGTGTGATAATGATCTCGATTTTAAGATGTCAAGCAGATCCTTAGAGTTTTTTAATATCCACATTTCATTTACACCACTTCTTGAAAAGCTAGTATCACAATATTTTTGAAGGCCCTCTTTTACGGCTGTCAAGATGGATGTTAATAGCTTAGAACTAGGTTTTGTAGAACATTTAGCAGATCCAGCGATGTACCGTTGTTTGTATGGGCATTTGTGTAATTTTGGTACCCAGTACAAGGAGGGGAGTTCAGTGTCCTCATCTTTGGTTGAAATCCCAAAGGAAAGCAAAACAGATCTATGGTTCTGCAATATCTCCTCCTTAGACAGAGTAATAGCTGTGTATGTTGGATTGCCCTGGGTATTTCCAATGCCTAGTTCTTTCTTTAAACAATCGATGTAATGATTTTTACAAATGAAAATGATGTTATTAGGGGCCTTATCTGCAGGAACAACTTAGAACTATGACCACTTTTATTACCACTTTTAGAACTATGACAGCTTTTAGAACAGTTCAACGTAGAACAAATTAGGACCGCTATTAGAGCTGGTCTAAGTTAATTTAGAGCAGTCATAATTTATTACCGTTTCTAGAATTTGTTCTATGACTGCTCTAAGTTAACTTCAAGTAAAGTTAGAAACAATTCTGAGTTAACTTGGACGATAGGTTATGTCTGCACCCAACTGTATTTGAAATTTCTGTAAAATAAAAATTACTTGGTAGTATTGGCGAAGCCATTGGATATTGATTTATGAGAAAATAATTTGGTGTAGTATAAATCGTTTATAGTCGGAAAAATAGAAATTTTATACTATTTGTATAGCTACTCGGAAAAATAGACTATAACACCAGGGTGACTTGCCAGACAGAATTTTGTCTTTCAAAAGCAGTCGAAATTCAATTTAATATTGTATTCAATTATATACTTTTCGATTCTAGTAGACTAAGTCGAGTATCAAATATTGGCGGAAGTAAATGCGTGTATCTTGTCTTACACCCCGGGGGTTTCTTAATTGGTATACACAGACATACTACTGGAATGGGTAACTTTTTTGATAAGTCAAATATATGGGGTGCAATTTTCATCAAACTGTTATATCAATGGGTAGATAATTTGGCATACCATTATTAAAACACATTTTATCTTTATTGTTGAGATTAAATGTAACAAAAATTAACCTAATTGTAAATTATATTACAAAAACAATGTCCATGTAGTGTGCAATATTTGCACTGGCAACAATAAAACATAAATAGATCAATATTTTTTCCAGATTTTCAACGGAGATATATGAATGGGATGGTTATCCAAAATATTGAATGGGGAGAGGGGTTGAAAATCTCAGCCGTACGTCTGTACCCAAAAGTATAGGTTGAACCTCCCGGTCTTCTTGCACAGCGAAAACAATGGACTCTCATGTCAGAGGTAGGAGAAAAACATGTCTTTTTTCCGGCCATTGAAAAAAGATATATAAAAAATATACATAGAGTTACTATACCGTAACAACACGAATGACGAGTAAATGGATTTTGAACGACAAACTGTCCTTATTTTTATTTATATCGTTAATTTATGCACTTTACTTTTTGTCGGAAGAATTGACCTTTTTTCCTTCACTGTAAATTCGTTATTTATTTATTCCTTTTATACGGCTAACCGGAAGAATAGGAACAGCTTAGACAAAAAGGATAAAATACAAATGACACCTCTCATAATATTCCCATAAGTACACAGAAGTACACATATAAACTAGATATAATAAGATATAATGACAAGAGAGAAGGTGGGGACAAGGGAGATAACTCTTTTTATACATGTATGTAATTGGTATGAATAAAACACAAGATTTGTAATATATATCATAAATAAAATGAATTATTCATCTAATCATGAAACTGCACTACTTCACAAAGCCTGTATAAAAATATCAAGGTTTTTAATGATATCTTAAAATATCAAAATAAATGAATGTCAGATATTTGGCAAGTGAAGTAATTTTCTCATGTTAACGTTCATCATTAAGGAATATCATGAATTTGTGTGAACTTTTCCTAACATTGTGAAAAAATGGTACTGCGAATTGGCATAAAAATTTTGATATTAGTCATATTTGTGGAGCATCTTTTTTGTGAAAATTGAAATTAAGAATTTTTGTCTGGAAGACATTTTTTGACAATGTAATTTCTTTTGTACTGCAAATTAAACGCGTAATGCATGTTTATGATCATAATAATCGCATCTTTATGTCTTTAAGTTTCTATGAAGCAGTTTAGCAATTTAAGGCTTATTCATGCCGATTCTTTTTTATATACTCTGCAGTAGTATATACCTCATGGTGATTTCTAAACAGAATTTAAGACTCAGAAGATGGGGTGAATTTGTAAACTGTAGATCAAAAATCTTGCGTTGATATTTTTCTTATTTTCTTTCCATTAAGTATATTAGCAAATAATTGTTTCATACTGCAAAGTTAAAGAAAATTGAAATGTAGAAAATTTTGAAGGTACCACAGGTCTACGTTAAAGTCTACTTTTTAGCAAGAATTTCAAACAGTAAAAACTGGAAATAAAGGGTTGTAAGAAATTGAGTATATGTATCGGGAAATTATTATCCTAAGATAGCTGGAAACACATTTCAACACATCTATCGTTTTGATCTTATAGAATTTAATCTATTGTAGTACTCTTCATAGTTCAAGTCACATCGCATTTATTTAGAGGATTTAGCGTAACAGTCTGCAACAGTGTTCGACAATTAACAAAGAATTCCGCTCAAACCGGTGCTAGGTGTTGTCTTTGAACTTTCTATAAAGTATGAACAAAGCTAATCGTTGAAGGCTTCATGGTGACTTCAAGATGTACAACAACAACAAATGATTTTTATCATATTTTTGTATATACTTTGTCTCCTGTGCATTATCACCATATGTTTTCATCGTTATTTTTTGCTTAACCAATGTAAACTGTAATACAGCCGATAATATAAGTTAACGTGGATTCCTGTATATTTTATTTACTCGAACAAATATATTAAATTTAATGATCTTTATAAGAGGCCCTATACTCAGGCCTTTCAACACTTTTAAAAGTAGGAGGCTCTATAAGAATAGTAGGCGGAGAAAGCGGAGCGTAGCGAGGCGAAAAAATGTTAGGCCGGGGGTTAACGGCGCAAAATCCTGCATTCTGGAAGTTTCCTGGCACATATTTTCAATTCCTGAAACGCCCATTTTTCATACAATAATTTTTTTATTTTAAGACTCTTTTCCTGATCAAAATATATATAAATTGAAGAGTTTTAAATAAATGTTACGTTACTTAAATATTGATGATGTAATAATACGTTTTCTTATGCCTTTCATTAACTTTCATTTGCTATGATATATAGAATATCATTGATATGAACATGGTGAAGAAAGGATAAACTTTCGTCCGCATCTTAATATTTTTTCTAAAGTAAAATAGTTCATAGACTGTTTATTGTTTTGCATGTACCGACTTTTGAATAAATACTACTTGACTTGACAGTTGCTAATTTAGGTATACAGATTAGTGGAGCTCTCTCCCATGTACAAAACAAGTATTTGGAACTATATATATACAACTCCAGATAAAAGGGTTGCAGCAATAGCTAGTTATGTTACATAAACCTTTTATCTATGTAGAATCTTAATTCCACAATGAGGTACTATGAGATCGTAAGTAACAAACGGCAAAATAATTGTATTCCAACTGTCAATGGAGTCTAACTGCCATAGGGACATGACTGAACAACAGTCAAAATACGTTTTTTGTGTAGCGTTATATGCTTGCTGAATAAATGACTATATGGGAATATGTGAAAGATCGACTTTTCTTCTCTCCGGTCTAAAGAATTTCAATAAATAAATTATTGTTATCCTTTACTGTAAAATGCAAAAAAAAAGTTTCTTAAACGTTAAATAGATCGGGAAAAGCCATGCGACCATAGATTGTCTTGTCACAGGTATTTGTTATCGTAATTATATTATCAATGTACGGTCGACTGAAACTTCACTTGTTTGCACTTTTCAGTAGGCCTTACAATGATAGTATAACTACGGTAGCAAATCCCTATGGCCTGCAGGTAGCAAGTTTCGCTCACAGCGTTTGACATGTACGTTCCGCTATTTGCAACCCCGGACTGGTTTCCGAAATCCGTTGATATTATTGTACTCGTAGAACACACCATGCGACCATAGATTGTCTTGTCACAGGTATTTGTTACCGTAATTATATTATCAATGTATGGTCGACTGAAACTTCCCTTGTTTGCACTTTTCAGTAGGCCTTACAATGATAGTATAACTACGGTAGCAAATCCCTGTTGCCTGCAGGTAGCAAGTTTCGCTCACAGCGTTTGACATGTACGTTCCGCTATTTGCAACCCCGGACTGGTTTCCGAAATCCGTTGATATTATTGTACTCGTAGAACACACCGGTTACCAGAAGTCCGCTATCCAATGAAAAATGGCGACTCTTCCGCATGTTTGGCTTGCTTTGTTCACAAACTGAGGTCAAATTTATTCCCGGAAAGAAAATTAAGTGAAAATTACGGTTGTTCTTTTTTTTGTATATTGGAAAAAGTAGCCGGCAGCCGAGGCACCAGTAGACGTCGAATTTCAGCGGCAACCGGCTTCAAATGTAAGCCCTGAGCATATATGAGCACGCACAGTAAGTGACGATATTCAGTTATAGATAAATAAAGGTAAAGAAATTACAAAATGTAAGCCATGGCTTGAATAATATTGAGTTCTAGGACCCTAGAGATAATGTTTGGGTATCTAACTTGTTACATAACTCGATTTATAATAGTCTCTTTAGACAAAATTGAACGTAAGCCAATGCGATTGGGGTATTTATGACGTTCTGATCAATGAAACGTCGACGAAAGGGAACAATTTAATCAGTATCGTTCTTGTAAGGGTTATATTTTGTTTGTTGTGTGTCCGTTGTTTCGGGTAAGTTTCAAGTATGTAAAGAGGAGTATGACGATGTTGCATATTGTAAACAATTGCTTTCAGTGCATGATCCTTTAAAACAAGAGGCCCTCAAGAGCCTGTATCGCTCACCTGGAACCTGGATCTAGTTCATGTCTGGTCCAAATAGGCAAAATGAATTCAGAGGAGAACATTTTCCAATTAGAAGATTGTGTTTTCCGAATAAGGAATCCATGGTTATCTATGTACTAGTTGACAGCCATTTTGGTTTGAATGAAAATCTGCTGAACACATTTTTTATTTAATTGGAACCCCAAAGGATCATTGTGACCATGGCCAATTGGGCCTAGTGGTTTTTAAGATCTTAAAAATGTTCCCATAGGGTCCTATGTTAGATTATGCTTTAAGACAAAGAAAAGAATGTGAATTGTCTTCGATTAAAAAACGGCAGACAGCTTACTTATGATACCCTTTAGATTTTTAGTGATAACATCATGGGTCAAGGAAACATTTATCAGCGCGATTCAATTGACATCATGGGTATTTCTTCTCCGAATTTACGCCATAGCGGGTCACATGGTGGAGGAGTGAATTGAAACATAAAAACCAAACGTAAAAACCTCTTAAATTTAAAAGACCTGCTGACTGTCTGCAAAACAACGGGGGGCACGGCTTGTTCACTAAACTTTGCTCAATTATTGTGGCCCAATTTAATAAAATCTCTTTTGAATTAGAAACCATGGCTGTTAATAGCGAACTATTGAAAAATAGTCATCTGGTCGGGACTGGTGTTTCGCGTCCCTTGTTCTACGGTGGTGTTTTACATGGGAGTAAGGGATACTTGGACTCGCCTAACAAACTTGTGGAGCCTTTGGGTCGTCTAGTTCATGGGGGTTGTGGTTACGATATTGTCGTCGGGTCATTACATGTGGCCTTCTTTGGTGTTGGCATTGATTTTTTGGTGGGGTCTTTGCGTTTTGGCTGGACACATTCTGGATTTCTGGAGTCTGTGTTGCATGGACGCGGGTTGTGTGTTCCGATGTGTGCGTGGGGTCGTTGTGCTGGGCTCCTCACGGGGGGGGTCTTGGTGGGGGCTGTGTACTGGGGTGCATGGCTTGCTTTGTCAGTTGGTGGTGGGTCTGGGGTCTGGGGCTGCTGGTGGTCTCTTGTGGTTTCGTGTTTGTGTCCGTGTGTTTGGTTCTTTCGGTTTCATTTTTCACAGTTGGCTCGGTCCTGTTGCCGGCTGGACACATTCTGGATTTCTGGAGTCTGTTTTGCATGGACGCGGGTTGTGTGTTCCGATGTGTGCGTGGGGTCGTTGTGCTGGGCTCCTCACGGGGGGTCTTGGTGGGGGCTGTGTACTGGGGGTGCATGGCTTGCTTTGTCAGTTGGTGATGGGTCTGGGGTCTGGGGCTGCTATTGGTCTCTTGTGGTTTCGTGTTTGTGTCCGTGTGTTTGGTTCTTTCGGTTTCATTTTTCACAGTTGGCTCGGTCCTGTTGCCGGCTGGGTTTTGCTGTTGTTGCGATTGTTTTTTGATTTATCACATTGGGTGTGGGGGGAAGGTTTGGGCCCAATGAAACTAGTTTGGTCCCGCCGCAGCAGGTATGCGCCTGTCCTAGGTCAGGAAATTTATTAAGCCTTTGTGTGTCTTTTCTGTTTATGTATTCTGGTATATGCATGAAATCATTATGCTAAACTCCTCACGTGGAAGGGATCTTGGTGGAAGCTGTATACTGAGGATACATAATTCTACTTGTCGTTTGGTAATGGGTCTGGAGCTGGCATGTCAGTTAATTGCAAGCAGTCTTTTGTGATTTCATGTTTATGTCCGTATATTTACTTGTTTCAGTTTAATTTTTCACAATTGACCCAGTCCTGATGCTAACTGAATTTTACTGTTGTTACTATTGTTTTTCATTTATCACATTGGCTAGGGGGAAGGTTTGGGCCCAATAAAACTAGTTTGGCCCCGCCTCGGCAGGTTTGCGCCTGTTCTGGGTCGGGAGGTTTGTTAAGCTTTTGTGTGTCTTGTCTTTTTTCTATTTCGTTTACTTTATGTCTATAGGAGTCTAGGATGATGTTTATTTTGCTGAACTTGATTACTCTTTATTCAGGGGCCGATTCCGACCTGCGGTTGGGTGTGGGGTTTTCTCGCCGTTCATTGAAGATCTTATGGTGGGTTTGAGTTGTTATTGCTCCCCTTTGGGTTGTTGTCTCTTTGACACATTCCCCGTTTCCCTTCTTTTTTCTAACTATATGCATGTTTAAATTGTTGATGCTTCCGCCCTCATCGGCTTTATCCGAGAATCGACAAACACGTGATGAACAATTTTTAAAACTGAAATATATAAATAAAAAAATGACTTAATTGATATCGAACTCATTTTCGGGACCCATGTATATTGAAGAACTTGTACCAATTTATTTTGACAAGAAAGACATGTTGGTCATTTCCCTCTCTCATGAAACCCTCTGGAAGTATTTTTATTCAATTACTCTTCTATTACATGTGATGCTAATTTCGAGAAGAACTAGAACTTCCCCAGCAGCTCAGACTGTTCCACGTCGCCATATCGCTAAATTCTGTAGAAAGGGGCTTTAATATAGCCCACCTTCTGAAATGAACTGGCAAAAGTGTTTTGATATTATTAAAGACACAATTACAAATTATTTTATAAAATGGTGCGAACGAGAAAGTGCAGACAAAATGCACTCAATAAGTTAAAAGATAAAATCATTACCAAATTTGTCATCAGAATTAATTTTTATTACGGTCATTCATCAAATAAAGTGTCTTTCAACAGAATGAAGTTCAAATTTAGAGATCTTGCTAATAGGGTCTGTAAGTCTCGTTTCATTTTGGAACTTCCGGGATCAAAACTTGTACCCGGAGGTTGCATTTTAAACAAAAACATATGACGTTTAAAGCAGAAAATTTGAACGTCATAATCCTGTAACGTCATATTTTGGCGGGAAACGTTTTCAAACTACAGTTTTATCGTGATTTCTCGGTGTCACATGACGAGATTTATAGACCCTATAATACGTGTTTGTGCCTCTTGCAACGCTTGCAACAACGTTTCTATTATTGGAAAGAAATATATATCCAGTGTCAAACAAAGTGAATGGGCCGAGTCAAACACTTTCTTACAAATGTACGTATTAATTGTGACCAAAAAAAAATAACCAAACAACACTTAAATGATACAGCAATGCTCCAAGTTCAGCTTAAAGATAACATCTTACCTTGCCTACTATGTTCTGGGTTCCTAAGCTTCATAGAAAGCCCTAAAACATCATTTTATTTCGGCATCAAGTAACTTCTACCACTAATTTATCCATCAATTTAACCAGTGCATTCGCCTGTATTTACGAGATATTTTAAAATAAAATGTATACTGTGAATTTTTTTTTCAAAACTCGGGTGTAAATTACTCATGGGGTGTAACAAATTGCATTGAAGTTTAAGATAAATTAAAAAAAAACAGTTTCATCTAAAGACTGCTATGATTTTTCTACTCTTTATGCAACCCTTCTACATACATTGTTTAAATCCAAACTGTGACAGCTTATTTAATAATTTTTCATTTTTTTTCTGGTCTGAAGTTCATTTGTTGAAATAAAAAGCCAGGATTCTTTTCTAATATTACTAAAATATAATCACTTGCGCGCGATGACATGATCAATCCACTGAATCTTTTGCCATATTTTTTTTTCCTTTTGACAACTTCGTTTATCAACAGGTCATGGAATTCCAGTTGGTACTTACTATGCACCTTTTATTGTAGATCATTTTCTGTTCTGTCAGGAATTGGACTTTATGACAAAACTACAAAATGGACCTATTCAAAACAGTGATAAACTTCAATTATCAATGATAACAGCAGATATCCTTACTATTGGCTGTTTTGATTATGTCGACATCACTTACCCAGAAGAATTAATTTAGCAAACAATGACTTATAATACTGCCCTTTTCTTGATCTGATTATCATTGTTGTTCCTGGAAATATTAAAACTAAAATCTATTATAATATTAATGATTTTGATTACTCTATATTAAGTAATTTTCATTTACTTGACGGCGACGCTCCTCTAGCTCCATCCTACGGGTTGTATATATCTCAAATAATACGATTCGCACGCGTCTGTTCTACTCTTGTCGACTTAAATCAAGGTAATCTAATTGTCACATCCAAACTTTTTACAACAAGGTTAGATTTCATAAATTGTTAAACACATTTAACAAATTTGATAGAAGATATGAACATTTGATATCTAAATACGGTGTCACTGTCAAACAGCTTATTACTAAGGGCATATGTCACCCTTTGTTAAAAATTTCATAAACTGATAAAAAATCAAGAAAATTTGGGACGTTACTTACATTGCTTACGTAATAGGGGTTATTGTCAGGACAATCTGTGTGATTCCGTTAAATTGGCTTTTGGATCAAATGACCTGAAGATTTTACAAGTATACTGGTCGCTCACTGATACTACCGATGTCCCTTGAAATACATGATGATTCTTCAACCAACCCTTCCGGAAGATTTTTTTTGTAGTACGACAGTGTTTTACCAGCAGGCTATGCTCCTTTCTGCAAGAAGTTTAGCTTCGACCACTTCTTTACCCCTCTTTCTAAATTGATGCTCGAGGAAAAAACCACAACTGTCAAAGTTGACAGGTATAATTCCGAGTTTTTATATAACAAAATTTCGGATTTGTATTATTTGTTTTTGCAGAAGAACATTTACATGATTTACGAAAAATTGTTATTTAATACTAGAATCGTCAAAAATTGACCAAGTCGGGAAACAGGACGAACATTTAGTATTTCGAAACGCCTGAAAACTCCTCCAACGATACTGCAAGACCATACAAAGCTTATGACGATTTTGCAGATTTTTACCTAAAGCTGTTGCTGAATGCGACGACAAATTGTGACGGACAGAATTCCAAATGTGACCAAATGTTGTGGTTTGATCTGCACTGATGAGACATAAGTTGTCGAAATGCGCATATGCAGAACCTAAATTTACAGTTACCTCGGTATTTTATGATTTACTACCATCCCACACAAAGCGAAACTAATATACACTCAACCCCTATGAAGGAGTGTGATGGAATGTTGTTATTGTTGCAAGCCCATTACAACTAGACATTATCTGATATATTTCACTGTTCTAATGTTTACTTTAGTTTTTTGGCAGGTTAATTGTTCTGATTTTATCATAGTAGACATGTATTTTAGTAACGACTATATACAAGATCAATAACACTCTTTGATACTTTCCAAACCTGTGTCTCGCCCTGAATCCATTAGGTATATATGACGTCAGCGTTATTCTGTTATTATTTGAGTTTAAATTGTTATTTGTGAGGGAGGTGAGTAATAACTGACATTAATTCTAATCATCGTATTTCAGATCTTATATTATCGTTTTAATTATGTTTTTTATTGTTTGATGTAAAGCAATAAGTTGAATTCGAAGAAGAATTCTTAATAAAAAGCAAGAACGTTCGATAAATAATTCAATTATAGGGTTTACATAAGCCTAATTTTTACAATTATTCATAAATTACACATTCACGTCAACAGGAGTTACTTCCTTCAAAGAGTAACAACAATCAAATGTTTTTAATTTTTTTCATAATGTAACAAGTTAATCTCATGTGGTTACTTTGCTTTTCTTTTATAGAAAAAAACATGGACGATGCTGGTAGATAATAGTCAATTCCAATCAAGAAACAACATATCTTTTAACATGTAATCATCGCATCAATGTGATTTCAAAATGGACGAGTGATTGAAATTGAATGCTGTTCCATTTCATGCGACAGTAAATAGATACAGATTAATCTTAATGTTGTCATTTTGACAAATTTTATTTCGAATGTATAGAAAAATACTGTATATAAAGTCCCTGTTGTCATCAGTTCAGATTTGAATGATATAGATCCAGTAATGATGACCGACAATAGTACAGTTATAAAAGAGGACTTGCCGAATTATATCGCATCCGTAAATATATGGAAATACACTCCTCCGATACTAATTATCATTGGCACCGTTGCTAATATTCTATCAATTATTGTGTTACTAAGGAAGCCAATGCGGCAGTCAACCACTATGTTCTACCTTACAGTTTTGGCTTTCGGAGACATTCTTGTTTTGTACACAGGATTGCTGAGATACTGGATTCAGCATGCATTTGACATTAAATTACGTGAAATTTCAAATTTTGGATGCAAACTTCACGTTTTTCTTGTGTATTTTTCTTTGGATTTTAGTACATGGATTTTAGTAGCGGTAACAATAGATCGATGCATATTTGTATGTTTACCATTTAAAAGTAAATCATATTGTACCATGAAGAACGCAAAGATCGCGGTGTGTTCGATTGGATTTGTTCTTGTGTTACTAAACTGTCATCTTTTTGGAACAGTTGAACTAGTTGAAAACGTCGGATGTATCGGCATTGAAGACTTTATACTTTCCACTTGGCCATGGATTGACTTTTGTGTTTTCTGTATTGGACCATTTTCAGTAATGATTGTATGTAACATATTCATTATACGACAAATAGTACTGTCCAACAGGCGAATAGAAAGTCACAGTGATTCAGGAATGCTGAATACGAAATCTGAAACGGTGTCGCCATCTACCTCTGCAACCGTAGCAAACGGAAATTCGTTATCATTTGGTGCAGTGCAGCAGTCAAATAATTCAAACAGAAAAAGACGGCTTAAGAAAATTTCAAACATTACAATTATGTTGTTGACCGTTAATTTTGTGTATTTTGTCTGTACTTTGCCAATTGCTGTTTATTTAATAGGATATAAAGTTTGGGTTCCTGGAGCCTCTCCTGAAAGGAAAGCAACGTTAGATTTGGTATGGGCGATTTCCAATTTCTTGCAATATACAAACAACACAATTCATTTCTTTATGTACTGCTTGACAAGCCCAAAATTCAGAAAGGAATTATTTCTGCTATTCAACATAACTATCAAAACAAATGACCAGCAATATGAACATTCTAAAACGTACCAGTCTGAACACGATAATGTCAGATTAACAAAAACAAAACGATATTGAATCATATTTCATTTTTATTACTATTACACATTGTTTTAAAAACACATTTAAAAATGATTTATTTGATATTTTCACTTTGTAATTGTTGTTTTATAAAGATAAATATTCAATCATCTAGTTAAAAATGTCCCATTATATACATTCAAATAGACGCCTAGAATAGAAGTGATACAAAATATGTAGTAGTTATATGTTGGTATATGCCTTGTATAACATACTGGAGTAACAGGTTAAACTTAGCAAAACAAATTTTAACCAAACCCCCGCGTATAATTCCAATTGCTTTTGCAACGTCCAATATCATTGATCAACGTCAAGAACAACAACAAAGTTATTTTCTTGATAAACGCTTCTTGTCCATGCCCCTGCGAAAATAGTATATGGTGACGTCAAATTTAATTTAAACATTTTTTTTTCAATTTCAAAGAATTTGAATTATAAGAAATAAAAGTAATTTTGAAGGCATTTATCGATGTGGAAACACGGTCTTTCACTCAAAAACTTTGCATAAAGTCCTTCGGACTATAATCAGTTTGTGAGCGAGTCGGTCGCGTTTACACATCGATAAACTTCTCAAAATTACATTTATTCCTATAGTAAACGTGACTTGGCCGATGAAAGCTCTTTATATAAATGTCAAGACAGCCTTCACCGCGTTCCAGGATTGTAACCCTGAAAATGGGACAGCTTATTGGGTATGGAGAGAGTACAACATATTCTTCATAAAAAATGTCCTCTGCCTGTGACCAGCTGCAAAGCTAAATTTCAATATCACCTTGATCACAATTGCAGATTTTCCGTCCCATTATCTTTCAAATACCCAAATACAAGTATTAATTTATAACATTTTCAAAACTTTATTCGGGTGAAAAATTGACAGTAATTAAACATTTTCAATATAGACCATACAGTCCGTTTGGAATCATTTTTCAGATTTAATAGACGGAACAGATCACAAGAGCATGCACTTCTCATTGGTCGAGTCAGCTGGACAAAATGTAATCGATGAATGCCGAACAGGTAAAGATGTGCTTAATGACTATGATAAAGTCTATTACATCTCCAGCTGACTGGACCAATAAGAGTTGCTTACTCTTGCGTCTATCAACTTAACGCGCACAATCTACAAATACGTAAGATTCGAGAACGGCAACAGATACTTGCCTTGGAAGTATGAAAATCGGCAGCTATTGTTTGTAGCTTCTGGAGGATCAACCTCATGGGGATCACTATCCGTCGTCTTGTGTCAATTTGTCTGTCGCTCTGTATGGCTCCAAACGTTTTGGCATTATCCGTATCTTTTCCTAAACCGCTTGGTACTATTTCAACTAAACTTGCAGGAATCCTTCAATATATATTCACCCCTATTAAGCTGGGTAATGCTTAGGTAAAGGTAAATGGTCAAAAACCGTACCTAAACATCATCCTAAACCGGAACAAAACGTTATCCAATGTTCCAATAAGAAATTTGTTTACATTTTTTAACCGGGTTAAATATTATCCAACCGACTAAACCAATTTTACGCAAGCTCTTCTTACGTAAACTATTCGTCGAGAACTCAGCTTAAAATTATTGGTATTGTAGATGTGCACCATACATTTTTCATCCTTGTTTTTTTCAGATTTTCATTTTATCTTTAGACTTTATTTTAGCCTTCTTGAGACTTTAGAGTATGCAGTCATTATCCACAGGTACAATGTTCTCCTAAATCCTATTGGTACTTTCTGACAAAACTTGTAGGGATCTTCAGTGCAAATCTTAGATGTACACCGTACATTTTGTTCTTTTTTATTTTTTTTCCATATTATCAGGCTATCTTTTGAATGTCATTTTAGCTTACTGGTGTCTTTAAGGCATGCCTCCAATTTACAATCTTACCGAATCAAATTGGTACTTTTCAATCAAACTTGCAGAAATGCTTCAAAATATGTGTCCGCAAAAAGAATCATGTGCGACAGATGTATGTTTCTATATATTTCAGGTATCGTGTACTTGCAAATGAGAAAATTATGGATATGGGTATACTATCATACTTTCATATTTTGGCTTTATTGTTATTTTTCTTTTGTTATTTCCAAAACAACGGCAGTGAAATGCCGAAGGAACAAGGGAAGTGATGGTCACAAAACTCAAAATCGAAACGCATGGCAAGAACGGTAACAGAGAAAAACAAAGACAAAACTAGGACGCGAGAAAGCCACACTGCACAGAAATAGAAAGACGACATTAAGAACTAAGGCACTAACGGTGTGAACTCCCATGAAAACCAGGAGACACATCAGGTGCTCCGGAGGGTAAGCATGTCCTGTTCCACTAGCGGCACCCTTAACACTACTATTTTTCTGACCACCCGTTTATAGTGCCCACATCTTACCATTTTACAATGCCAAGGTTTTTCACAACCGACTTGGCGAGCTCCCTTTGGTTGTCTATTTGTTTTAATTGTTCACTAGCTGAGAACATTCGTGCTTTTCGGGCAACAAATGACTGATTGTAAGAGCAGTTGTCAGTTAATATTATGTTTGTTGACGATCCCGCATCCATGGGCTAAAAAGATGGACGTAGCGTTGTTACACAATAAGCAATGAATGTCGCTCAAACCGGTCCTAGCTAGGGGTCGTCTTGAACTAACTCTGAGGTAATAACAAATTCTTCATGGTGACCTAAAGATGAAGAACATCAATAAAAGCATCGTTTTATTGCTTAGTTCTACCATGCATATATAGAGACTTTGTCTCATGTGCATTTGCTCCGTATCCTTTCTTTGTTTAATCAGTATATATTTCAGATATGCGCCATATATTTGCTTTTTGTTTAGTTCTATTTGTTTCTAAATTTTCCAGATCAAGAATCCATGAGACAAAAAGACAAAGCAAGTGGAAACCACCTGAAAAGTTGTCGATAGCAATGGTCCTGACTTGGTGCATGCATTTCAAAAGAAATGTTAGGTTAAACCGGTTTTATGGTACACCAAACCTCCCCTTCCATTGCTATTGAAAGATCGTAGACAATTTAAAGAAATGATCATCCAAATATTAAGTAAAAAGGAGTCTTGAATCAGAGTTCAAATTTTTCCATAGGGGAGTGGTACATGTACATGCATACATATTGAAGATCTTTTTAGTGATCGTATGGGACAGAATTTTTTGAAGCCTTGTTTAACAAGACGGTCACGGAAATAACTATGTCGTATGAGAAAGTATTACTAGATAACTTTTGTGCTAGGTCTCGCATTAAAAATCAGCTGTGAAAAAATACA
Source organism: Modiolus philippinarum (assembly GCA_002080025.1). Classification (NCBI taxonomy): domain Eukaryota; kingdom Metazoa; phylum Mollusca; class Bivalvia; order Mytilida; family Modiolidae; genus Modiolus; species Modiolus philippinarum. The sequence goes on along the minus strand of MJUU01055509.1, from coordinate 115,704 downwards.
CTCCATAAGCAGGAAAAGCTTGATAATTTTGATAATTTTGAAATTAAATCATCCATTTTGTTGTAAAATTTAGTACCGAGATGAACATTTTCGTCAAATTTGAGATTAAGTCCAAAACACTTCTCTAGAACTTCAGGGTAAAATAATCCGTAACCCCTTCAAAACGTCTTGGTGCTTTTCAAACAAACTTTCAGGAATGCTGCAGTATATAAAGCAAATTGTTTTTCATAGTTATGACTAAGAAACTTTGTAACAGCATTTGTATGTATTGCATCTGAATCGAAACAGACTTCAAGGGCATTTCAAATAAATTTTCAACAATAATAATTACTTGTTAATGTGGCAAATATAGTACTTGTATCATTCTTTATTCTGTATATTAACGGTCGGTAAATATGTTAGCGACAATAAGTCAAATTAGGCATTAAGCTTAAATCCTAGACATTAAGTTCATGCCTAGTCATTTGGCCTAAAGGCTAAAATGGGTTTGGCATTAGGCTTCATACCTAGGATTTAGGTCTAATGCCTAATTTGTGTTCGTGAAATACGAAAAATACACAAGCTGCATAAAAAAGTAAATTTCGTTATCCTGTACACGTGTTTCAAGGAGTAGCCTCTCACCAGCAGTATTAGAATCAAATTATTCTTATTGCCTGACCAAATAATTTACAATGTTATGAAGAATTATTATTATACTGAAAGCGAAATGGTACAAACTACTGACGGGGATAATGTGAAAAATAAAGAAGGTTGTTTTTATTTTATTTTTTGAAATTCAGTTTTGTTTCCCAAAATCATGAAAATCTACTTGAAGTTATAAAAGAGGTAATTTATTGAAGTGCAGGGTTTGCTTACTGTACTATAGAATGATATTTTAAGCTTACTCTAGGCATAAAAGGCATATCTATTTACACTTAATATTTATAGCCACTCACTATGTGATGGTATTCGAAAAAATCAGTCTCCGTCCATTTTGTTCCCCCGACTGTTTCCAGCTAATATCATCAAAAATATGTTCGATTAATTTTTGAAACTTTGAACGATCATATACTAGTTGTACATTGATGTACAAGTTTTTTTAATAATTTCAACTGAATTTTGTGTGAAAACTGTAGAAATGTTAGAGATATAAAATACAAAAATACTCAAGTTGCATACAAAAACAGTAAACCAATCATCAGCAGCATTAAAATCAAATAATATGGAAAGCCATTATCCAAAAGCAGTCACAAAAGAAGTACCAATTACCAAAAATATCGACATAGCAGGCCAAATCTAGTACCGAGGACAGTGCAATACACGGAATGAAGCCTCTGTATTGTATTTTCAGGGGGTAGAATTTATATAAATACAGTATATTTATAAAAACGCAAGGTAAATTTTTCATGTCAGACATGTCTGATTATTGGGCTAGATAAGGCTATGATGAAAAACTTTATGGATTCTCATGCCCTCCCGCCACATTTTTTGCAGCCCATTTTAAAAATTGTTTTGAATTTTGCTACTTTGTATGCTCTTTTTCTTTAAAATTTACAGCATTTTGCATTAATGATAAAAAATAAATAAAATTCGTCGGCCCACCCTGACTTTTTCAAAATTCCTATGGAGAATGTTGACCGTGTTACATCTAGTATAAACAAGGAGGCTTCTGCAAAGCAATCCTTGAATGGTGGTCAATACATCTCGAAATCCAAATGGAACAAATGCCATGGTAAAAAGACTGGACATGTGTGATATTGCCAATGGTTCAAGCGTTTGTGACAATAATTGAAAATCATGTACATTGTATTTTAACCATTTATTATTTTATATATGTACAGTGCATTACCGTGTGATGTTATCATTTAATTTATATGAAGTAAATATACATGTGCCTCATATTCATCATTTCTTCGTTGTCTCTTATTGAGCTTTGGGTCTGTGAATATTCTTCATAATAATAATTTTCCAAATTAATACAGAAGCAACACAAAAAACATAAATCCAGATTATATGGCAATATAAAGATCACACACAGGCAGAGAACGTGGATGATGCAGACTGACAAAACAAAAACAACACAAGAATAAAAAAATAAAGCTCTGACAGTGTGACACGTGCTCTGATAGGATGAACATGAACTGCATCAGTAATGACACCCATCACACAGATTGTGAAAATACTAGGTGTTGAAAGATCTGATCAGTAGCTGATTGGTTAAGGTCATTTTTTACCCATGAAAGAAACGATTAAAATCCATGGTACATGTTATTCCCCTAACCCTCAAACAGTACCAAGGAAAAGTTTTGAAAAAGAAAAAAAATATCTGTTTTAACTCAATCTTCAGACAATTACAAGGACAAATCTGTAGCACACATTTTAACATATTGGACATAGATAAAACTAAAATATAACAGTTTAATGTGCAATGAAATAAAAGGGACAACAGGAAACACCTACAATGGCTGAAAATTATAATTACATGCCACAATCTGCTACGGAAATACACAGGAAAAACATAAATAAGACAAAAGACAAACGTAAACAACTATAGGAACTCGGGACAGCCGGACTTGGTACCGGCACTAGCAAAAGCCAGCGGTAGGATTAAACCGGTTTATGGGTACCCAAACCTCCCCTTTATCTGTCCCGTTTCCCTATAGTATAGTAAACATACGAATAAAACTCAATACAGGTAGACTACTAAGACTACTAGACAACAGAGAAAACCAAAGCACTAACAGTGTGAAATCCCACTAAAGTGCTCCGTAAATGAGATGTTTACCCTCTAAATGTCTTTTGATATTGTTTTTTTTATAAGTATGACCTCTGACAATCTTTTAGTATGTAGATGGATCCAGCTTTGGAAAAAAGGTGGTCTCGAAAAAATGGGTGTCAGTCCAACCATGCACCGGAACCGTCCACTGGATCTGCCAATGTAATTCAATTTGAACAATATATGCTATAGTCATGCTAAATTTCTATTGCCAATGAAAAATACAGTAGTATTTTGCCTGTTTTATTAAAAATATGAGTTTCTCGTAATATGTAGCTGTAGGTGAAACAATATTTATATAAATTAGTAGTAAGATGATGTGGCATTAATCAAAAGTCTTGTCAAAACATCAACACGAAGAGTCCTTGTATTGATGCTGTCTTTCAATTTATCAACGATATGCTTTCATTAATACTCTTCGTTTCAAATAAAGATGCGTGATAAATCTGTTTTTTTTTCTGATGTATTACCAGAGATTAGTTATATAGCAGACTACTGCTTCCAGCTGTTATTTCAAACGGGGTGATTTCGATTTCTAAATTGTGAACTTTTTTTTAATTTGGAGATAATCCAGACTGTTTTATATTTAATTAACACAAGGCAGCAGATCATGCTATAATTATCACTAATTTCTAATACAAGATCATCAGACTCGATCTTTACTGAACAGTAAGACAGCGAAACAATAAAAAGAGCAACAAACTGACCACATCTAAAAATAGAATACTAACTTAACGCTCCGCAAGTATTATCACATGAAGCCACCAAGAATTTTCCAATAATTTACCATTTACCGTCCAATATTTCTCCAACCTTTACATCATTTGCACTGAACAATTTCCTTTGCTAATGGTTTGGAAACTGAGTTATCTAAATTATAGTCCATGCTAAAAGAAAATTCTCGCATTACTATTTATGATTTACCCTTTAAATCCAAGTGGAATCTGTTCTAATCGAAATAATTACGATAAAGCCACTTGGAAAAATTTATCATGTAGCTGCAGATAAGTATAGAAGCTTGACCAGCAAGGATTTATTCCATTTGTTTGTGCGAGACGGAAGTACATGTACTTGACTGTAACAGACTTGATCTAGCGACCAAAAGAAGACCAACAAGCTAGCCTGTTATGACCAATAAGGTGATATGTTTAAAAACAAAACCTTGGAATAAGACAATTACCTACTGGTATATGTAACACCTGTTCCTGTATTGTTGTAGCATGTTTCGTCCTATAAACGATTGTCCTGAACATGCTTCTGCCATACACCTTCGATAAATTAACAAACTAACCAATATGGAATACCATAACAGTTACTGTGATAAGAATTTTTATCATATGTTTAGTAATAAATACAAACGTTTTGAATATGTGATACAGTGCATGACTTTCATTCCGTATTCAAACTATGACGTCATACCCTTTATCGCATACCCTTTATCGCATGGCTTACCCTTTATCACACACCCTTTATCGCATGGCTAGCCCTGTATCAAACCCTTTTTCCATAAACTTTTTTTTCAACTTCGACTTATTTATTAAAAAAAAAAATTGCGGGTAAAAAAAATTTGGGGGTTAATTTTTTTTGGGGGGGGGGCAAAAAATTTTTTTTGGGGGTTAAATTTTTTTGGTAACAAAAAATTTTTGGGGTGATTTTGGGGTTAAAAAATTGGAGGTAAAAAAATTCTTTTTGGGAGGGGGTAAAAAATTTTTGGTAGGTAACAAAAAATTTTTTGGGGTGATTTTTTTTTGTTTTGTGAGGATTAGTTTAAAAAACTAGCAAAACTTTTCCCTTTACATGTTAGATTTTATTCCAACCACCTACAGTACTTTCCGCCTATTTTGAAATTTTCTTCTCCAAAATACATGCATTTTCTTTTACCAATTTTAATTTTTGGCAATATTTTTGGGATTAAAAGTAGTCTTCTGTTTAAATATATGATAAACTGTATAATACATGGCAAAATCCGTATCACATGCCGTATCATCCCTCGGGCCAAAGGCCCTCGGGCTTATATTGGTAACTCGGGATGATATGCCATGTGATACGGATTTTGCCATGTATTATTCCCTATATAGTGTCACGGCCCTCGCAGTCTGGTTCGAATGTCAGTAGATAACTTTTATCGGGATGATTTGTACATATCCAGAATAAAGCCTCAGAAGATATTTGTCTATTTGACCACTGTTGTATAAATACAAAGGAACACATTTGAGGAAATCCACACGGTTATAGAAAAGGCACCACCATGTAAAAAAGTTCCGTTAAATTACATACATGTGTATCTCAATTCAGGGCTCTTTTCGAATACCATTCTCAATTTGAATTAGATAAGAAAATTCTGCAATGTTTGGATAAGTAACAATTCATTCCAGACAAGTAAATCGGTTTAAATTTGTACTTGTTCGTTTGACGAATCCAAATAAAAAGTCAATGTAGATGCTTGCTTTATAGTGGAAAAACGACAATTTACTGAATTTTGAATTCAAGTTTCAAAAACAAGGGGTTTGCAAAAATCTTTCTAGTTAGATGGAACCAAAGCTTTTTATAACTTTTATTTTATTAAGATAATGAATCCTGCATTTATATTTAACAATACGACTTTTTCAAACTAAAAATTCAATGTAAATAAAATACATTTTCAAAATATATTGTTATTAACAAAAAATATTTATTTATTATTTCATAACCCGTTTAAAGTTTATAAAACCATTGCCCCAAATCTATTTCAAACGACCGTGATTTGGATGTTTTTGTATCCCTTTCATAAGTCCAGCCCGTCTGAATAACATAAATATGAGAAGGACAAAATATTTATGGTGTATACATGTCATGTCTTCACCGACATCGGTTTATTGGTCCAAAGATTATATTACATGTACATTGTATCTGTATAATTATATCTGACTGAGTGCTGATACATATTTCATAAAATGTCAAACTGTAATGTACGACAAGCTAAAGTCGAAGATTGCCAGCAAATTGTTGATTTGATAACTGTAAGTACAAAACTTTGCATGATATTACCATGATTTCCTTACTATGTTATGAAAATAAGTCGCGGGCATTGCATGTGCTCTTTCACATTTTTCTTTAGAGTTGTGCCCCTTTGAGTATCAACCGATATAGTTCATTCAGCGGGCCTTAATAAAAATAGTTTACAGTTCCAGGATACATTTACACTATAAGTAGTTTTCAATATATGGAGCTTTCTATTTCTTTGTTTATTATTTGTATTATGTTTCTGAATAATATAAATGCCAAATATTTCCAGTACAAAACCAAGCGAGACTCTATACCAAATTCTATTTGACGTCTTCTCTCGATCACAACTTTGCTCAGCAGCATAAATAGCATAAGAAGAATGCAATTATATAGAATTTTGTTTTGATATTTATTGGCCACTTGCAGAAACTATATTCACTGTAACTTCGATACTTCGTTATTTTAAAGTTGGTTCATTAACAGGAGACAGTAACCCCCTAAACATGCATTAGTGGGCTGTAATAAACAGATGGAACCCTTTACATCATGCCTACAAAATATTGAAGGTAAAATTGACGAAAAAAGAAGTCTTGAAATTTTAGAGGAAACCCGTGAAAGCTCGGAAATAAAAAAAAATATTCTGCACTTTTCATGGAGTGAAACACTCGGCAATCAAACTGTCGATTATCCACCAGAAAGACCATATTTACGACATTACACACCCTCTAAAGCAATTGGTTGCTCCTACAGTGAAAAGTCTCAGCTTAAATATGAAGTACATTTTTGGTTATTGTCCCGAATTTTAAATATGATCACGTTTTCATAAAACATTGGATATTATATAATTTTTGAAACGCTTTTAGATATAACACAACACATGAACATAATATATCAATAAATAATCCTTCATTTACAGGAATTAGCGGTATTTGAAAAATTAGAGGATCAGGTTAAGATTACTGCAGATGGTATGTAAAGATTTTATATGATATAAAGTTGCTATGCAATTATATTTTAACCTAATGTATTGGCGAGCCCGTCTTGTATACTTATGTGTTCGTGACCGCACATAAATTTTGTTAAAACGAAAATTTTGTCTGTATTTGTTTATGAAATTGAATATGTTTAAAGCACATACCGTTTTTCTCTAGATTAAAACCATCTAATACGATATGAACTCAATAAAACTCATTTAAATATCAAAAGAAAATGATACCCGTTTATCAGTGGATCAAAATCTTTTAATATTTAAGTGAATTCCGTCCGGCTATATCGAATCAGAGGGGGATTTGATGTATCGTGTTTTCGGTATGAAAAGTTCAAATTAATTCATGTAACTATTAACTTCTGTGTTTACATATTTTCCTCAAGTAACTTACAAACTGAACCCGTTCGGAAAATTAATAAGCAAACTTCGTTGTTACAAAACTTTTGAAATGCCTCTTTTAACGCGGAACACATTATGTATAGTATTCCGTATTCTTTTAGGATAGGTTCATGTTTTTATGTAGATGTCGATGGGGTATTTTCCTGATGGTATTCACCAACCCAGTAGTGATTACCCCGATGGTGTTTCAGAAACCGATTTTATTTGAATTTAAAAACATGTAAATTTTGGTTTTTTTTTACACAATATCTCCCTCCGTCCTGCGTAGGTCCTTCCAAATAATTTGATTTTATCTGCACTGAAGATACACAAGTTGCCGAACTGGCCATATGCAGAATCTAAATTACAATGTATCTTTATCATCGGGGTTTAGGTATTTGTTCATCACGCACTATCCGATATTAAATTAAGGCCCTTTTATACTATTTAAAAAACAGCAATATAAATTATTATCTTGTAGCTTTCGATGTACAAATACTTGTATATAATCGGACATATTTACCCATTCCACCTGTAATTATGAAATAATGAGTTTTAAGATTTTACAGTAAGGTAACACTAAAGGTGTATAAGGATTTCTACGCGCAAAATCAAATATTGTCGAATCGGCCATTAGACAGCTCTGAGCGGGGACTTGCTATTTTTACCTCATAGTTTGCTTGCTCACTTGAACGATTTTATCCTCTTGAATTCAGCTATTGCATGAATAAATAAAGGAAATTGGTTTAAATGCACAAGGGACAAAATCCCTATAAATACATAGTATGATTCAGCAAATGGAACAACGCTTTCATTGTTGTTCTTCATCTTGCATGCATATAAACTACATGTATTACTATGCCTTGATTCATAAAAAAATATTATATTTCTAGAGACGAATCTCAATCACAAAGGAAAAATCTCCTCAGAACTAACTACATTGTACTATGTTTCAAGAAAAAAAAGTGATTCAATTGTTAGCATATTGAAGTATTTTGAGAAAAAAAACACAAATAATGTGTACAAAAATGTATCATGCAAGATGGTTTAGGTTAAGTTTGTTTGTTTCCAGTACTGAGGCGAGATGGATTTGGGGATGAGAAATTTTATCACTGTATGGTAGCAGAAACAACAGGAGGTAAAATTTAGTAAATTTGAAATATTTCAATTTTAATCTCAACAATTTTCTATGGCCTGCCGCTAGGGACATATAAAGAAAATTCACACAAAACTGCATTCCCCATAAAGTTCTGTGTCAAACTATGGGGAACATAGCGGGAAGCTGGTGGTCATTTTGTATGAAGTAATTACATAAAAACACAAAATTCTGATTGAATTAACCAAAATACATTGATCGTAGGGAAAGATCATTTAATGTTTTCGTGTAGGGCCCTTTGATTCCCACTGTCCGCCGCCTTGGTTGGAGTACCAGCATGAAAATCACAATTTTGAAGGGGACTACCTCATGACAATTTGTTCAGAATTGGACATTATGAAGTTCAGAGGAGAAGATCTTTGACTAAAAAATCAACGATTGACGAATGACGCCAATAGATGGTAAAAGCTCATCTTACCGATATGCAGGTGAACGAAGGATACCGAAAACAGAATCTCAGCCCTTTATAATGGACCGTAAAATATATAAGCAATTTTATGGATTTTGATTCTTGACAGTGAAAATCTCATTACTAATTACGAAATAATAAGTATAATGCCTGGCGTTTCTGTTTTTCAAAATTTAGGTCAGTGTGAGCTTTTGCCATCACTTGGCGTCCGTCGTCCGTTAACTTTTCACATTTTCGACTTCCCCTATGAAACCGCTAAAGCAATTGTAACCAAACTTTGCAGGAATGATGTATGGAAGATCCTGAACAAAGATTGCTCATTTCGTTTCCAATCCGATGAAAAGATGGCAGCCCGCACAGAACATAGTTTTAACATTGGACCATATAGAAAACTAGTCACATTTTCATCTTTTATTCTGAAACAAATGAAACAAATTCAACCAAATTTTACAGAAATGATGTATTGATGATCCATAACTAAGATTACTGAGATAGAAAAATATGATGGCCAACGCTGAACAAAGTTTAACATTAGGATCCCATGGGAAAATCTCCATTTTCATCATCTACTCTGAAACTATTGAAGCAAATTTAACTTAACTGTATTGAAGTAATGTATGGAAAGATCTTGAAAAAAGATCTTAAAAAAGAATACTCATTTCAATTGAATCTGACAAAAACATGGATGCCAGTAGAGAAAATAGCTGAATATTAGACCCTACAATAAAAACATTTTTGGTCATCAGCATAGGCATGGCTTAGATGCATCTTTGTCAGGTGAGCGATACAGGCTCGGTATCCCAGCCTCTAGTTATCAAGTGCTTCAGTATTGATAATTATTTGTTTTTTCACATACAAAGAGTTATCTTCTACACATTACTTGGAGACGGATATTGTCAAATCGCTTTCCACAATGATTTTAAAATCAGTATTAGTGTCTTTCTATCGGAATAAACATTATTTTTTAAGAAATTACTGAACAAAACTATATTAAAACAAATATATAAAAATACACAAAACCTGGAGTAATACTTCAATCATTTGTCTCGTCTGATAATCGTAGACTCATCATTTGTTTCGTCTGATAATCATAAACCCTCTTGATGCTTACAGAACTTTCCGCCATTAAAGAGGAAGGGACAAGAAGATTTTCATTAACAGCCCAATAATATTTGATGACATTTAATTTAAATCCACGATAAAAGCAAACAACAAAAACAAGTAACACAATTTCAATAATTAACAGCAAATGATGCTTTTTATTTCCCGCTAACAATAGAACGAAAAACATCAAATGGTTGAAAATAAGTAGTTAACAAATGAATTATTTCACCAAAAACATTAACAACCTGCAGTAAATGCCCGAAAAAAACTAACAGAAAAGGTCTTGCCCCCCACCCCCAATTATACAACTGAACTATACAATACAGATGCAAAATAGTCACACGTAAGGTGGAAATCCAAGCCAGAAAACATTTTTTCTTGACTAGCCTGTGTCATCGATTTAACGATCGGAACTTCATGATGTTTCACGACGTGTCCTTGTCAGTTTCCGAATATTCGTATTTGCTTTAACTTCCTTTTTCGACATGTTTTTAGCTCTGAAAAAAAATGAAGGCTGTATAATGATACAAAATTGTAACTCGTCGGTTTTGGTAAGAGTTCCATTGTCAAAATTACCCCTTTTTACATAAAATTACTTTATGTAGACTCCACACAGGACAGACTTGGTTACATATAACCCCGTTAAACAAAAAATTGGGCGCATGGTCTTAATTTCGTTATTTCTCAGAAATATACAAATCTGACATATGAAACAGCTGGTATGTTCATTTCCATATTCCATATATAAAATTCAACATTGTCCGATTTCAATGAAATTTGGTTTCCAAGTGGATATTGATGTTGCGACTTCAAAACTGGTGTTGAAAATTGTTTGTTGACTGCCATTTTCTAATGGCTGACAAAAAAGGTGGGGAAATTCAACATTGTCCGATTTCAATGTTTTGGTTTCCAAATAGATATTGATGTTGCGACTTCAAAATTGGTGTTGAAAATCGTTCGTTGACCGCCATTTTCAAAATGGCGACCAAAAAGGTGTAAAATTCAACATTGTCCGATTTCAATGAAATTGGGTTTTCCAAGCGAATACTTTGGTGTTGCAACTTCAAAACAGGTGTTGGAAATTGTTCGCTGACCGCCGAAAATTTTCAGCTGACCGCTGAAAATTGTTTGTTGACTGCCATTTTCTAAAGGCTGCCAAAATGGCGGAAAAATTAAACATTGTCCGATTTCAATAAAATTTGGTTTCCAAGTGGATATTGGTGTTGCGACTTCAAAACCGGTGTTGAAAATTGTTTGTTGGCCGCCATTTTCAAAATAGCTGCCAAAAAGGCGGTAAATTCAACATTGTCCGATTTCAATGAAATTTGGTTTCCAAGTGGATACATTTGTATTAATGTCGCTCCTTCAAAACTGGTGTTGCAAATTGTTTGTTGACTGCCATTTTCAAATGGCTGCCAAAAAAGCGGGGAATTCAACATTGTCCGATTCCAATGGAATTTGGATTCCAAATAGATATTGATGTCGTGACATAAAAATATGATGTCAAAAATTGCCGTTGACCGCCATTTACAAAATGATGACTCTCAACTTCAAAACTGGTGTCAAAAGTGGTGCTAATAAGAAGGTTGTTGTCAAAAAAGCCCAACAAAGATATATAGTAAAACATAATCAAACTCTAAATACAGTAATTGTTCAAGATATTGGTTGTGTTTGAGCTACTAAAGTTTGAGAGACTGAAGTTCAATTGTATAACTTACAATGTTAGCTTGATGTGACATCTGAAAGCCAGGTGAGTGATACAAGCTCCTGTAAGCCTCTGGTTTAGCTTACCTGGCCACGCCAGCGTGAGCTTTTGCCATGACGTCGTCCGCCCGTCGTAAACTTTTCTTATAAAGTATAGAACTTCCCCTTCAGAACCACTGAATGGATTTTGACCAAACTTGGCATGAATGATGCTGATGAAGTGCTGACAAAATGTTGTTACTTTGGTGCCGATCCGCCATAAAATATGGCCACACCACCATTATTGGACCCTATTGGAAAATGAATACAAAGAACTATTTTTGAGAACCACCTACTTGATTTGAACAAACTTAGCATGAATGATGTTATGAAGTACTGCTCAAGTGAGGTTTATTTCATGCCGGTCCGCCTACCAACATGGCCACCAGCGGGGAACTAAATTTTAGCACTGGATCCTATGGGGAAAATGAATACAAAGAACTTGTTCTTGTGAACCACTCTATGGATTTAAACCAAACTTGGCATGAATGATGCTTATGAGGTGCTGACCAATACGGAACTTCTGAGACGTGTTCAAACCGGAATAAATTTCGGATACTTTACGAATAAAATCAATACATCAATACAGTGAGAGGGAATCACTAATCAATGAACACTGTTGAGCTAAGGGTGGTTTATATTGAATCTGGTGTAGTGCTTTAGGTAAATTGTTTTTCGTCAATTAAAATTTAGTTGAAGAATTGTCATCTAGGAACAATTAAAACATACACTTCAATTTCATAAATATTTTGTGTTTAATGCGGTATATATACATATGTATATTTCAATAGGTCAAGAATCCAGTCAGTCCGTCTCACTGGTATCTGGGGCGATCGTTTCCCCCTTCAATTACACGAGAGTTCCTATCTCGAAAGTCCCGTATTGTTGATAATTTGGTGCCGATCAGTCAGTTTTAACATTGCAACCTATGTGAAAATGCATACAAAGAACTTTTTGTTGAGAACCACTGAATGAGTTTGAAACAAACTTTGCATGAATGATGCTCATGAGGTGCTGACCAAGTGTTGTCACTTTGCAATTGGTGTCGATCCGTCATCTAACATGGCAGCCAGCGGGGAACTTAATTTTAACATTGGATCCTATGGAAAAATGCAAACAAAAATTTTTATCTTGAGAACCACCAATTTGATTTGAACGAAACTTGGCATGACTGATGCTTATGAAGTACTGACCAAGTGTTGTTTCTTTGGTGCCGATCCGTGATCCAACATGACATCCATCGGGGAACTTAGTTTTGATATTGCAACCTATGGGAAAATGCGTAAAAAGAACTTCTTCTTGAGAACTATTGAATGGATTTGAACCAAACTTTGCATGAATCATGCTTATGAGGTGCTCACCAAGTGTTGTAACTTTGCAATTGGTTCCGATCCGCCATCTAACATGGCCACCAGCGGGGAACTTAATTTTAACATTGGACCCTATGGAAAATGCATACAAAGAACTTTATCTTGAGAACCACTGAATGGATTTGAACCATACTTGGCATGAATAATGCTTATGAGGTACTGACCAAGTCTTGTTACTTTGGTGAGCTACATAGCTGCCAGCGAGGAACTTAAACTTAACAGTAGACCCTATGGGGAAATGCGTACAAAGAACTCCTTCTTGAGAACCACTGAATGGGTTTGAACAATTCTTGGCATGAATGATGCTTATGAGGTGCTTACCAATTGTTATAACCTTAGTGCCGGTCCGTCATCTAACATCGCCGCCACCAGCGAAATTATATAATGCTGCATAGGACCCAGGTGAGCCATACAAGCTCTTGAGAACATCTTGTTCATCATCCCCTCGCCCAGGAGGGGATATAGCGTTTCACCCGTTCTTCTGTTCATCCGTCCGTGTTTCAGAAATAAAGTAAAAGTCCATATCTCTTGAACCACAAGCAATAAATAAATAAGATTTTGGCCACAGATAGGTCTTTGATAGCTTTTAATGATAGTCTGAAATGGTTAGCTTGACCTACATTTCGTGCAGTAGTGATTGGGGTTAAATCCAGATCTGAGATAAAAGATCAGGTAGAGGAATAATATTTTGTAAGTTGATGCGTCTTGGTTAGTCATGCGTTTCCTGACAAAAATTTAGCCACTATGGCCCTTATTTCTTACATGAGTGACTCTGGTTTCAGTTTTTCTCCAGTTTTAATTCCAATATGCATCTTCATGGATTGTTTCAGCTGATAATTTGTTTAGAAGCCTGAAACTGACTCCTTTGACATAAATGAAATTAGCAGGGGTTCAGCTGATGTCACAGACTGTTCCCTTCTCTTGTTTATTTACAAATTCAGTTTTTATTTCAGATAGTCCGATCCTAGTGGGGTATGCACTTTACTACTTTGTATATTCTACTTGGGTTGGAAGAGTTCAATACTTGGAAGATTTGTATGTAAAACCAGACTTTAGAGGTAACGGAATAGGAACAAGACTATGGAAATCAGTTACTAAGGTAACGTACAATCAAATTTGTATTCAACTTTATAACTTATTCAAGAAAAGATTTCGTTTAAAGTGTAGCTGCCTAATTGATTCAACGATTCCAGTTAATTTGGAGAGAATGACTGCCAAAGGGTCATCTTTTCTGATCGATTTGTCCGTTCATATATACATTTTATATCATATAACGCTTATAAGTATCAGGCATTTGTTTGCATGCATCTTCAGTTTATGTTGTAGTAAGAAGGTTCTCGTGTAAAAGTGCATTTCTTCCAGCGGTGTATTCTTTCATTACATAAATTTAGATTTTATCTGCACTGAAGAGACATAAGTTGTATGAATAAAGAGTTATCTCATATTTGGCAAAAATCATAAATAGTGTGCACATGTATATAAAAATATATAAAACAAATATATGAACACCCATTATCAAATTTTGAAAAATCATGGCCGCATTAATTTAATTGACAGTTTTGTGAATATTTATTTTATTTTTATTTTAGCCAGACAAAAAAGAAAAACGAAATTGAACTAGATTTGCAATTGCAAGCAATAGCCGATGTCACCCCAGACCACCAATTTGATGATTCCACAAGATTCGCAGCCTCAAAATCTACATAGAAATCAATTTTCGTTGAATTCGGGCAATGTTGAAATTTTGACGTATTTCGACAGCCGTCTTGGAAATGGCGTCCACTTTGAAAATTTTAAACGCACAACATATAACTTGAGATGGTGATCCAACTGTGTGCCAAGTTTGAAATGATTCCATCCAGCCATTTCAAAATAATCGCTCGGACAAAATTTATTGGAAGAAGAAGAAGAAGAAAAAGAATAATCAGAAGAAACGTAGAATAACAACATGTCACCCCGACTACGTCTGGGGCGATATAATAAAACGCATACTGATGGAAATATAAGATTGGCACTCATGCTTTGGGAATTTTGTGAATTTTGAGATCGGAGTTGATTGCCTCAAAAACGACAGGTTTTCGTATTTCTTTTATTGCAATAGTAATATACATACAGTTGTATGATGTTTGCAATATTTTGGGACTCGCGTGCGTATCATACCCTACCTCTTTAAAGGAATATTCTAAAATTTACTTAATTTAGCATTATTTTTTACATCTAGAAGAATGTTTTAATGTTTTGTTCGTATATTTTCCAGGTTGGTGTAGAGAAAAAGTGTTCTCGAATGCAGTGGGTTGTTTTAAACTGGAATGTTCGTTCAATCGAATATTACAAACGTCAAAACGCTATCGATTTAACTGAAACAGAAAAGTGGCATTTATTTCGAATGAATGAAAGTGAAATGATAAAATTCAGTGATTCCTGAGTATAGGTTGGAAATATACATGTATGATATTTTTTAATTAAATGCTTGTTTTCATTTTCGAATTTCTCACACCAGAAGAACATGAACTCTTAATGCAGTCAATTTGATGGCATGTAGCTTCGACGATTTATGTTTCTTCATCACCTATACATATTGAGAGCATTTACATTTGCATCAATTGGTCATGTGTGTTGTTTAATTTATAGTAACATCCATACCGTATTAGTTCATTTGCCGTAATTCACGGATAGTCTTTTACTAGACAATTCAAACTTTCGACTTTTATGTATTCTTGATGTGTCATATATTTATGATGAATGACTAGTAGAAAGTTGTTGGACTTATTTTAAGTGGTATGTATTTCGATTTTATCAAGAATAGTTTAATATTTTGTGATATTAAAACTTACTTGGGATCATCCCCATGTTATCGAAAACTATATTTTATAGTTATTAGTCTGAAAACTAACCCAACAATGTAATCGACTGTAAATTTGAATCGTCTTAATTATGGCTATTCCTCAGCGCGACTTGAATCTATGCTGTTGTGACATGAATAGCAAATATTATTTTTTTCAAGAATCCTAGACCTTAACTAGATAAAACATAGCTCTCAATAAGATAGTAATGCCTCATCGTATGCTCAATGGAGAACTATAACAAAGGACATATGGTATAGAAGCTCGAAACAGATCAGCTTCTACAAGAAAAAGGAATCAATTCTTTTCAAAAGTTATCTTAAAATTGAAACTTATGACAACTCTAGACAATTAAATATATATTAGGGGACGATCATTTGATTTTCAGGGGAGGGCTTCGGCGATTTTGCCTCGAAAACTTATTTATTTTCAGGAAAAGCTCGAACAGATTATTTATTTTCACCAAATGTCACATAAAATAGTTTATTTGCACTTTCAATAAAAATTTTATTCTTTAAACAATAATCAAATTATTTATTTTCATGACAAGCAGGATTAGTATACTTACTTTCACTGGAACCAAGATTAAATTATTTATTTACAAAATCGCCCAAGCCCCGTAAAATCAAATTATTGTCCCCTTAATACTGAAATAACAACAATAATTACAGAATTGCAATTTTGGATTTAATCGTTCTATCAGTGGTGTTATGACGTCTCTGGTAATATTGCCTGCATATTTCCAGCTACCTGAAAACTCGACTATCTAGGCTGTGTAAAAATGCCTCCTCGTAGGTCGAGTTTACATGATATATATGAAATACATGTATATAAAAGTTCAGAACAGTTGAGCACATAAACAAATGTTTATTTGAAACCTCTCAAATAGTGAATTTGTAATAAACATACTTGAACTCGTTATCAACAAGGATTTAGTTTGCTATAACGATGTAATCTGTTCTAAGGGGTTTGGTCAACTAATTTTACAGTAAATTCTAATACGACTCCCTTCTTTGGCTTTGGATATAAAGCTATGTACTAATTCCAACAATATTTTTAGCACATGCTTATATCTTTTACAAAAGGACATTTGTAATGTACAGTTTCACGTTTTATTCACTCAATATCCATGTGTAAATAAAATTTTAAATAATGAATCACCCAAAAGTTTCATCAGATAATGACAATAATAGAAATTTACAACAGTTACATGTATTGAATTTAAGACTCGGAACTGAAATTGACATAACCGTAACCTAGCAACGAATGTGTTGTTGTTATGAAATCTTATCTATGCCGCATATCATGCTCTACAAATTAGATATAAAAAGATAATTTTTAACTTTAATAAAATTATTAATATGAGTTTTATTCCTTTTCTTTTCTTTTTTTTCTTGGCTTCAAATATAACATAACTAAGCAGTCATATAAATCAGAAATACAACCAGCTCACATTTATACCCCCTTCGATTTTAAGATATCCGCATTTTATATTTTTACAATAGATTATTTGAATAAATTCATAAGCTTATGAGCAACTTGTTTGTAATAAAGTAATGAATTTAGATTTCTCTATGGCCATATATGTGTGTTTGCATGCAGTTTTCCGACATAGTTTAATTCTAGTGTCAAACCAAATATTGCCCTCTAAGAGCCGCTTCGAATGTTCAAAACGCTTGTTAAATATATTAGAATCGAAATAGATTATTGCAATTGGGCTCTAAACGAATTAGAACATGGGCAGACCTTATATTTGTCTTCATTTTATACCTCGCTGTCGCTCGGTATAAAATATTGACAGGTCTGCCAATGTTCTAATTCGCATAGAGCCCGCTTGCAATAATCTATTTCTTATTTTTACATTTAGTTATTTGTTAAAATCGATACGATGCATGTCAGTCCCTGAAGGCTATTTACCAGTCCAGTAGTCAAGTCATTCGATTTTATCTGGAAACTTGCAATATCCTAATTTTACTTGAAAATAAGGAGCACCTTCCTCATGCAAAGCTTTGTCATCAATTGATTTTGGCCATATGTAGTCATTATAATCTTCACTGTGTTGAAGACCCAACGGTAACCTCTAAATGCTTTGTTTTGGGTCGTTTTAACTGTTGTCTCCTTGACATTTACCCCATTTCCTTTTTTCATATCGTAACCTAGTTATCATGACCTACATGTTAGTCACGCAATCTTCAAATTTTTCAGTTGCTGCAACAAGCAGGGGTTATCAGGTAATATCAAGAATGTGTAGAATTGTAGACTAGAGAATTCTTTTTAAATTTGATTGACAAAGATGTGAACCGGAAGTAGACATCGCAATCTTGAAATTCAAAGCTGAAAACAAATTAGAAAGTTGTATTTAAAAAGGACTGTCAACATTAATTGAACTAGATTCATATTTAGTAAATGTTAACCGAACCGAATTATCTAAGGTTTGTATTATCAGTACATACATATGTATCCATGCATTAAACACACTACTGTATCTATCTATGCATTAAACACACTACCAGTTGACATGTCGTCAGGTAAGAGTCATGTTTAGTCTCTGGTCTGAAGACATTTATTTGCTTGTTTAAATGTTTCATTATTCGGGATAAGAATACCTAACAACAATACTAACAAGACATAACATACATGTTGTTACGGATCAGTGATATCAAATCCGTAAATACCAACTTCGCTTTTTAATTCACAAAACGAATTAGGAAAATGGTGAAAAATACAATTCATAATATTTCATTCAAAGTAAGATCATACGTTTGTTCGGTCATCTGCATTTTCAAAAGTATGGGTAAAATACAAGTGTGTAAACATTTTGTAAATTCTGTTGGATCAAGTTATCGACAACTTTTCTCACCGCTGCAAATCCTCTCCGTAGATTATCATATCTGTGAGGGTATAACCCCCTTTTTGGACTCGGGACGTTGGCCTTCTTTTGGGCGTACTTTGGACTTGACCACTTGAGTCCATGGTCTCCATAGACTCAAACGTCATAGTAACTTTGACCTGTACTTCAAATTTCAAAAACATTCAAAAAATAAAAAAAATAATGGTCTCTGGACTTCATCTCAAAACTTTGGTGTACTCTGGACTCAAGGGGGTAGGGAGTTATACTCTCATACATCTACATATAATTAGTATATTATTCCATTTATTGGAATAAAAACATATTCTAGGAAATAAAATTTATATTATACATATTTTTGTTTAAATCTGTAAATACTTATTAAATTTCTTGACCACTAATCTTATCCCATATATTTTACCTAATTCTAAAAAGTACCATAACGTAACAGTGAAAGAGGACTCTTCCAGATCATATACGCACATTAATTTGTCTCGAACGACTTAATTATGTTCCTTTTACACACAGTTAATAGTTTTCATTTGCTTTTAGTCATTTACGAGGTATGATGTACATACAAGAAACATCTGCAAATATTGTCCTTAAACAAGCATGTGACTCGAACATATACATGTATTTACCCAATCAGAAAATCCTAGAGCATCTGTTTCCCGTACTCCGTAATGCGATATTTCTACCGTAATTGAGCATTTGGTCGTATAAATGTATTTGTTGGCACAATTAATATTGTTGCTTAGTACCTTCCTATACCTTTATGCAATATAATTTCCTATACCTTGATGAGTAGCAAAAGTATAAAAGTTTCTGCAAAAGCCCATTTCGACAATTTATGTCTCTGCAGTGTAGATCGAAATATTTGGAAGACCATAACCAAAATTTGTAAAATCTGATTGAGAACAAATAACCAAAAGATCTAAATGAACAGTCAAAATAATCAAAGAACAGGGAGATACTGCTTAGTCTTAAGCTAAAATATCAAAAATAGATATTTCAAGTTTCCAAGTAAAGACAGTTTTCGGGTCAGTATTCGATTGGTGAATACACTTGGGAACTAACAGTCTTTCAGCAGAGGCATCGGCCTAGTGGTAATTAATAACAAAAATACCGAAGTTACTGTTAATTATAATTACCATACCTTAATTGAATAGCATGACCAATGGAATTAATGTCATTAATTACGTGTAGTGTTGCTAAAAGTTGTCGACAAAGATGCAGAGAATCATATGTTCGAAAGCAGTGATTATTTGTAAATAAACAGGAATAATTCGTAATAAAACGTCACTCTTCCCATTCAAAATTTCATCTTTCAGATCACAATTTTATTAAACATGGGTAATGATCTACAGACTTGAGCAGATCGTACATCTAAATAGGTTAAAGATATTCATTCTTTCATGGCATATTAATGTATGTATCAAAAGACTCATACAACTGGTTTTTTTTCTAATGAACCACCCAAAATGTTTTCCCTGTTAATCTATAAGTCTGCAATTTTTTCGTACATGTACCCAAGGAGGATAGCTGCAAATAGCTCCCCCTTTTTAATATGTGACTAAATGAGTTAGTGCTGGATGTTGATTTTTGCTTGTACCAAGGACTATGATTGAACCTAGGGATTCGGAATCTTTATCAATTACATGTACCATTTTAACTTGGGCTAACCGTTTGTTTGTTTCCTCTATTTGTATTTTCGATACTCCCTGAAAATCTTGACAATATTTTCAGCATGAATTGTAGCTGATCAGTATAGACTCCCTAACGTTAATTTTTATAAAATTAACGTAATGTTCTATTCAATCAATCCGGACAAAAATAGACGTGAAACCAAAGTATAAAATTTTAGAACCTTTCCAAGACTATCGTTTAAAGTGTAATTTCACCGAATTTCAGATAGTGGTAGAATTTTTGAAATCTTAAAATTAAACTAGAGCTGTCGGCAAAGCTAGACTAATACCCCCCGCAACTGCATTTGAGTACCAAGGCATGTCATTTTGAAATTTGACCTTCAGCCACATGGTAATTGGAAAGTCAATCTAACAGAAATAATCCTTGTCAGGACTGAAATTACAGGTTTTATTCCAATCAGTTAATATCTGGTACTTCATTTAAAGGGTAATACATTAAATAATATATAATTCGGTGGATACAAAGCTGATTTAACCAAGCTTTCGGCACAAAATGTGCAATGATTTACTATCATTAGGGTCAAAGGTCAAAGTCAAGGTCGCAGTGACCTAAATTTTGTACGCGACACATCGTCTTCCCATGATGCATCCACACACCAAGTTTCATAATCCTAGGTGCTACGGTACGAACGTTCTGATCCAGACACGGTTTTACTATCATAAAGGTCAAAGTCAAGGTCACAGTGACCTAAATTTGGTACGCGACACATCGTCTTCCCATGATGCATCCACACACCAAGTTTGATAATCTTAGGTGCTACGGTACAATAGTTCTGCTCCGGACACTGTTTTATTATCATAAAGGTCAAAGGTCAAAGTCAAGGTCACAGTGACCTAAATTTGGTTCGCGACACATGGTCTTCCCACGATGCATCCACACACCAAGTTTGATAATCCTAGGTGCTACTGTACAAAAGTTCTGCTCCGGACACAGTTTTACTATCATAAAGGCCATAGTCAAGGTCACAGTGACCTAAATTTGGTACGCGACACATCGTCTTCCCATGATGAATCCACACACCAAGTTTGATAATCCTAGGTGCTACAGTATAATAGTTCTGCTCCGGACACGGTTTATTATCATAAAGGTCAAAGGTCAAAGTCAAGGTCACAGTGACCTAAATTTGGTATGCTACACACCGTCTTCCCATGATGCATCCACACACCAAGTTTGATAATCCTAGGTGCTACGGTACAAAAGTTCTGCTCCGGACACGGTTTAACTATCATAAAGGTCAAAGGTCAAAGTCAAGGTCACAGTGACCTAAATTTGGTACGCGACACATCGTCTTCCCATGATGCATCCACACACCATGTTTGATAATCCTAGGTGCTACGGTACAAAAGTTCTGCTCCGGACACGAATTTCACATGGTTTTACTATCATAAAGGTCAAAGGTCAAAGGCAAGGTCACAGTGACCCAAATTTGGTACGCGACACATCGTCTTCCCATGATGCATTCACACACCAAGTTTGATAATCCTAGGTGCTACGGTACAAAAGTTCTGCTCAGGACACGAAATGCACATGATTTTACTATCATTTAGGACTAAGGTCAAAGTCAAGGTCACAGTGACCTAAATTTTGTATGCGACACATCATCTTCCCATGATGCATGCACACACCAAGATAATCCTAGGTGCTACGGCACAAAAGTTCTGCTCCGGACACGGTTTTACTATCATAAAGGCCAAAGGTCAAAGTCAAGGTCACAGTGACCTAAATTTGGTACGCGACACATTGTCTTCCCATGATGCATCCACACACCATGTTTGATAATCCTAGGTGCTACGGTACAAAAGTTCTGCTCCGGACACGAAATTCACATGGTTTTACTATCATAAGGGTCAAAGTCAAGGTCACATTGACCTAAATTTGGTACGCGACACATCGTCTTCCCATGATGCATCCACACACTATGTTTGATAATCCTAGGTGCTACGGTACAAAAGTTCTGCTCAGGACAAGAAATGCACATGGTTTTACTATCATCAAGGACAAAGGTCAAAGTCAAGGTCACAGTGACCTAAATTTGGTATGCGACTCATCGTCTTCCCATGATGCATCCACACACCAAGTTTGATAATCCTAGGTGCTACGGTACAAAAGTTCTGGTCCGGACACGGTTTTACTATCATAAAGGTCAAAGTCAAGGTCACAGCGACCTAAATTTGGTACGCGACACATCGTCTTCCCATGATGCATTCACACTCAAAGTTTGATAATCCTAGGTGCTACGGTACAAAAGTTCTGCTCCGGACACGAAATTCACATGGTTTTACTATCCAAAAGGACAAAGGTCAAAGTAAAGGTCACAGTGACCTAAATTTGGTATGCGACACATTGTCTTCCCATGATGCATCCACACACCAAGTTTGATAATCCTAGGTGCTACGGTACAAAAGTTCTGCTCCGGACACGGTTTTACTATCAGAAAGGTCAAAGGTCAAAGTCAAGGTCACAGCGACCTAAATTTGGTACGCGACACATCGTCTTCCAATGATGGATTCACACTCAAAGTTTGATAATCCTAGGTGCTACGGTACAAAACTTCTGCTCCGGACACGAAATTCACATTGTTTTACTATCATAAACGTCAAAGGTCAAAGTCAAGGTCACAGTGACCTAAATTTGGTACGTGACACATCGTCTTCCCAGGATGCATCCACACACCAAGTTTGATAATCCTAGGTGCTACGGTACAAAAGTTCTGCTTCGGACACGAAAGGGGACGGACGGACAGACGGACAGACAGACATGGTGATTCCTATATACCCCCCCAAACTTCGTTTGCGGGGGGTATAAAAATTAAATCATTAGACGATTTACACATTAAGGCATTTAGATTGCTCAACTTTTGGACATCAGCATTAGCGACCTAATTCATCATTTCTTCGAGAAAGGTCAATACTAAAGAATATTGAAGTGTAGTATATCACAATCAATTTAACATATACAACTATGTGAATTAACGTTGACTACGCACCGGGACACAATTTCACAGGACGTTATTTTAGCTACACATACATCATCAATCACACAAAAATGGCATGTCTGAAATGTTAAATCGTAGCAAAAAAGTCCGATAGTTTGGAATAAACTGTATATTTCAACTGACATCTTGTTCATCTTTTTATACGATCGCAAAAATTTTGCAGTCGTATTATGGTATGGCGCAGTCGTCGACGTCGGCGTCTGTGGCCAGCATAACTTTGTTTCTAGTGGACGGATCATTATCAAATTTCAGTATGAGGTTTCTTGGTATGATGGCAAGCCCGGGTTTTAATTTTGGGTTTTTGGCCCCACCCGTTTGAGAAAAAGGGGCCAAAAAGGGGTAAAATTGGGTATTTTCGTGTCTGTGGACACCATAACTTAAGTTCCAGTGAACAGATCATTTTCAAATTTTCGTATGATGTTTCTTGGCACATGCTTGAACCCTGGTTATAATTTTATGTCCCTAGCCCCGCCCGTTTTAGAGAAAGGGGCCAAAAGGGGTTAAATTGGGCCTTTTCATATATTTGACTGTAGAATCTTTATTATTTATCGGATTTTGATGAGGTTTCTTTCAGTGTACTCCTTAGAAAATTTCCAATCTGCTGTTAGTCAATGGATTTCATGTGGCGCATACCGTTCACGAGATAAATGGGGCTCAAAAGGTGTGAATTTCAAAAAAAATATTTTTTTTATTTTTAGTATACATGTAACTTGATTTCTAGTGGATGGATCATTATCAAATTTCAGTATGAGATTTATTGGCATGAGCTTAAGCCCGGGTTTTAATTTCGGGTTTGTAGCCCTATCTATTTCAGAAAAAGGGGTCAAAAAGGGGTAAAATTATAATTGGGTATTTTCGTGTCTGTGGACACCATAACTTTGGTTCCAGTGAACGGATCATTTTCAAATTTTAGTATGATGGTTTTTGGCACATGCTGGAACCCGGGTTTAAATTTTATGTTCCTGGTCCTGCCCGTTTCAGAAAAAAGGCCCAAAAGGGGTTAAAATGGGTGTTTTCACATATTTGACTGTAGAATCTTTATTATTTATCGGATTTTGATGGGGTTTCTTTCAGTGTACTCCTTAGAAAATTTCCAGTCTGCATATGCCATCGGATTTCATGTGGCATGTACCGTTCACGAGATTAAATGGGGCCCAAAAGGGGCGAATTTCAAAAAAAAATATTTTTAGTCTGATTTTGATGCAGTTTTTTTGCAATGGATTCCTCATGAAAAATTAACATAGCGTTGCACCATCAGATTTTTGATAACTTGTTTCCTTTCCAAGCTATGAGGGGCCGAACGGGTCCAAAATTGCAAACATGCAGATTACCTAATTTTTTTTAATTTTTCATCTGATTTCAATGGGATTTTTTTATTTAGATTCCTCTCATTATAGGCTTTCAGTAGTATGTCAACAGATTTGCCTTAGCTCTTACCGTTTCTGAGCTATTAGGGGTCAAAGGTTCCAAAATTGCAATTATAAGTAATATGTGAAATCTTTATTTTTCTTCAGATTTTGATGGATTTTTCTTTGGATTATTCTTATTGTAAGCTTTATTTTCACTATTTTGTGTCCAGCTAATTACTGTATCAAGCTTTTTATTGTGTCCATCTAATTACTGTGTCAAGCTTTTTACTGTGTCCACATTCACTTTAAATTACACTTGTTAAAATTTCAGTGGTCAACATGCTGCGCTCTGCGTAGCCCTTTATTTATTGATCAAATCAAAACACAAACGGCTAAAGGTTTATATACAGGCATGGCGATGATAGATCTGTAAAAGGCTTTTGATACTGTAGATCAACAGATCCTATGCAGTAATCTTCATGCGATTGATGTCAGAAGTGTTCATTGGTTTGAATCGTATTTAACAGGACGAAGTCAACTGGTAAACGTGAATGGCACATAATCCACTTATTCCAATATTACTTGCGATGTTCACAGGGTAGCATTCTGGGTCCTTTGCTCTTTCTTTGTTACGTGAATGATATTGTCATCAGCATCAATCCTGCAGTCAAAGATGGCCTCAAGATATATAGTGATAAAGTATACTCAACAAGTGGAATGAATTAGATGTGGATTCTCGAAAACTCGAAAGACTTATTACAATATCTATCTTCAACAGAACTCAACCACTGCAACAGTGTCAAAACATTCCATTTTTCTACTCTCTATACTACTCTTCCACACGATAAACTACAGTCAGTGCTCCGGGATTTAATACATCAGCCTTTCTGTACTAAAAAGGGTGAAAGAAGATATTCGTGTTTAGTGATAGGTAAAGATAGGGCCTATTTTGTTAAACATCACACTGATTCACACAAAAAGTATACAGAGGAGGATGTCATCGCAATGCTTGAATTCTTGATTGATAACATATTTGTCAAATTTGAAGGACAAGTTTTCCAGCAGACAATAGGGATACCTATGGGGACTAATTGTGCCTCACTTGTAGCAGATTTGTTTCTTTATTCGTATGAAGCCAGGTTCATACAAGGGACAGTTCAGAAAAAAGACAATAAGCTAGCCAAATCCTTTAATTTCAGTTTCCGTTATATAGATGATGTTCTTTCATTGACCAATCTTCCATTTAAGGTTAGCCTTCATCTTATATACCCAAATAAACTCAAAATTAAAGAGACCACTGATACACCATCATCAGCATCATACCTGGACCTATACCTATCCAATAGTGAACTTTCCGTATTTGAGCAGTAATATCCCTCATCTCCGGCATATGGCGTGTACATTTCACAACTCATTCGCTATTGCCGTGCCTGTAGTTTGTACAGCGATTTTTTTCAACAGAGCGAAATTACTGTCTCAAAATTTTATACATCAAGGGTATATTCAATTACTGTTGCAATTGTCACTACAGAAGTTTTTCGGTCGTCACCACGATTTGACAGACCGTTATAATGTTTCTTTTTCACAAATGAGAACGGGTATCTTCGGGTAGAAAAGAAACTTTCTGTTCTTATGTATGCAAAAACGAAAATAAAAATAATCCCTCAATTAAATTGAAAAAACCGTGGTTTGATAAGGATTGCGCATTCGAAAGACAAAATTATAGGAAAATGAAACGCCGTAGAAAGCAATGGAATACCGAGGCCACAAGACGCAAACTGAGAGAATCTGAAAAGAAGTAAAAAAAACATATGGTCATTTCTATTAGAAAACATAGACGTAATATGAGAAATAAATTGAAAAATATGAGATCCAAGAATCTCAAAGAATTTTGGAAAATATTAAACCAGGGTCGAAAAGGAGCACAGCCAAATATCCCAATTAATACGCTTGAAGATTTTTTCAAAAATTTAAACTCTGATCCAAATTATGACAAAACTGATTTAAACATGCGTATTAATGATTTAATTTAGTAATATGAATATACGCTTGAACGATAAATTTAGTTACTTAGAAATTGTTTATTGTATAAAGAAACTAAGTAACGATATGGCATCTGGGGACGATTTAATCATAAACGAATTCATTAAATCTACTCTTGATATGTTTTTGCCATTATATGTCGACCTCTTTAACTTAATTTTCGACTCTGGATTAATACCAGACATTTGACTCTCTGGAAATATTTTGCCTTTTTACAAAAATAAAAGATCACCAATGGATCCTAAAAACTACAGACCTATAACTATACTAAGTTGCTTTGTTAAACTTTTCACATCAGTTCTTAATAATAGATTAAATTCTTTTTCTGACGAATTTGTAATCTTACAAGAAAACCAGACTGGTTTTCGAAAAAAAAATATTCGACTATCGATAACATATTTGTTTTACACGGTCTTTTCGAATTATTGAAACTTAAAAAGAAGAAGCTTTTTTCCACGTTTATAGACTTTCAAAAGGCTATTGACAGTGTGTGGCGAGATGGTCTATGGTTTAAATTTCTTATGCACAACATAAATGGCAAAATGTACGATGTCATTAAAAACATGTACGAAAATATAAAATCGAGAATTGTCCATAACGGCTCCGCTTCTGATTTTTCCCTTGCTTAAAAGGTGTAAGACAAGAAGAAAACCTGTCACCTTTCTTATTTGCCATTTATTTAAATGATGTTGAGAAATTTCTTGTTGATAAAAAATATAGCAGGTCTTGACTCGGTTACTTCAGAATTTGAAAATGAATTAAACGTTTTCGTAAAAATTTTCATCGTCCTATACGCTGATGATACTGTTCTTATGGCAGAAACTGCAGAGGAGTTACAGTCTGAACTTGATTGCTTCATAGAATATTGCGATATATGGAAACTAAAAGTTAATATCAATAAAACTAAAGTTATGGTATTTACAAAAGGAAGGCTCTCAAGTAATCTAAAGTTTGAATTTGATCATCAAGAGTTAGAAATAGTCAGTGAATTAACATATTTAGGTGTTATTTTCCCAAGAACTGGGTCTTTTAAGAGAAACAAAAATAACCTTGTTGAAAAAGCCACCAAGGCTATGTATGATATTTTGAGAAAAGGGAGAACAAATCACTTATCAATTAGCTGCCAGCTGACTTATTCGATAAAATTATCACACCTATGTTATTATATGGATCTGAAGTGTGGGGCTTTGAAAATATTAATGTTTTGGAAAAGGTTCATATGAAATTCTGTAAACTTTTATTGAATTTGAAGTCCTCTACGCCAAATTTCATGCTGTATGGGGAGCTTGGCAGATTCCAATTAAATTTAAATATAAAATATCGAATGATTTCCTTTTGGAAAAAACTTATCTCTGGGAAGCAATCAAAATTATCTGCTATAATATACAGATTGATGTATTTAAAATTCAATCAAACGGCTAATTTTCAATGGCTGAAATTTATTAAATCGATTTTTGATGAATGTGGCTTTTCAAATGTATTCCAAACACAAAATTTTTTAAATGACAAATGGTTGCTTGAAAGCATAAAATTAAGACTGATGGACCAATTTAAGCAAACAGGGTCTCTTACATAGAAAACTCGCCAAAAGCACTGGGTTATAGAATATTTAAGACAGATTTCAATTTCGAAAATTACTTAGACGTTCTGAATAATAGAAATATATACCAATTATGTAAATTTAGATTATCAAACCATAATTTACCCATAGAGACTGGCCGCTGGACAAATATAAATAGATCTGAAAGATTGTGTCAACTCTGTCAGTTACGTGAATTGGGTGACGAATTTCATTATATTCTACAATGCCCTTTTTTGAACAAGACAGAAAAAGATTAATACCTAAAATGTTTTTCAAAAGTCCAAATGTCATTAAATTTTCGTCTCTTTTCAATAGTAAGAAACCTGAAACTCTTCGAAAACTAGCTACATTCATTAGCATTATAAATAAAGCAGTAAGTTCTCCTTGAAAACCCAAAATATACTTTAAATTATATTGCATTATTTATTGTGACTTATTATGTTTGATTGTTATGTTTATCTTTACTTTAGTATTGTGTATGTCTCTCTCCTCTCTGTAACCTTTGTATATAACCATGATTGGTTTATGAGAATAAAGATATATATGGTAGATCCAGAGTTTGTTACCGAACTGACTAACACTGACTGTGACAAAACCGGACTTTTCACTGGTAGTGTGACGGGTGCCGTGCGTGGAGCAGATCATGCTTACCCTTCCGGAGCACCTGATGATACCTCAGTTTTATAGGGGTTCACCCTGCTAGTGCTTTAGTTGTGTAGCGTTCTTGTACATTTTTGTTTATTTGCTTTGTCTTTGTCATACTGTCTTAATTCGTGTTGGATGTGAGTTGCCGTGATTTCGGATTTATGATTTTAGAATTCCCCTTCCCTCGTCTTTGCTTCGGTATTCGTTTGCCGATATATCCTAATTGTAATCCTCTTTTGTATGCCGATGACAGTACTATTTTATTTTCACATAAGAATCCTGATTTTATAGCCGAAAAACCCAGCAAAGAACTTGATTCATATAACTTGTGGCTTTTTGACAACAAATTATCTCTCCATCTTGGAAAGACTGAGTGCATACTCTTTGGACCAAAGGGGATATTAACAAAAATATTGGAATTTCAAATTAAGTGTAATGGTCATGTTATAAGAGTAGCATTAAATATTTGGGCCTTGAAATTGATTAAAATCTAGCTGGAGAAAATATCTAAAACTCTATCATTAAGAAAGTAAGTGAGAACCGAACCGTCAGTCAAAAGAACGAACAATCCATGGACAAAGGCAACATCGGCAACACTGAGAAACAAGGACATCAATTGAGTACGGGACAAATAAGAAATATGAAGACACACACACAGATGAACAACACGGACCCAATAAAAACCATGGATGAGATCAGGTGCACCGGTAGAGTAAGCATCTCCTGCTTCTTATAAGATACCCGCCGTGTTGAACATGTCAACTCCGGTAGTAAAGTCAAATCCAATAGAGGAAAAACAAACTTTAGTTGTAGAGGGAAAGATCTGTTGTCATCTTGGAAACAGATATCCCGTAACGATCGACAAGATCGTGATGTCGGTAGTAAAATTCTGTAGTGATGACTTTTAGTTTTTGGTAACGTACCCTTGCTTAAGTAGTCTATTTGTAAGCAACTGGGCTCTATCAAGGAAGTCACTGTAACGACCGCAAGCCCTTGAATAGCGAATGCGTTGTGAGATGTAAACTCCATATGCTGGTGCTTGTGGAATGTTGCCACAAAGAATAGGGAAGTTGACTATTGGAAAAGTGAAGTCATCCCGTTTGTCATACAACCTAGTTTGTAATGTACCTCTGTTGTCAATTTCAAGATGAATTTCAAGGAACGAGGCCGATGTGGAAGCATCTGTAGCATCCTTAATTTCAAGCTCTTTTGGATAAATGAGATGAAGAAAATTAACAAAGCGAGGGTTGTTTAGTGATAAAATATCATCTATATAACGGAAGCTGAAATAAAAGGACTGGGCCAGTTTTTTGTCTTTATTTTGAAGGAGCCTTTCAATGGATTCTGCCTCATAAGAGTGGAGTAACAGATCGGCTAAAAGAGGTGCACAGTTTGTGCCTATTGGAATTCCGATGGTCTGTTGAAAAACAACTCCTCCAAACTGGATAAATATATTGTCAATCAGAAACTCTACCATTTTAATCACTTCTTCCTCCGTGTATGTTTTCTGTGATTCTGAGTCGTATTTCACAAAGTACAGAAAAAAGAAGGGAAACGGGGAATGTGTCAAAGAGACAACGACCCAAAGGGGAGCAATAACAACTCAAAGCCACAATAAAATCTTCAATGAACGTTGAGAAAACCCCACACCCAACGGCAGGTCGGAGTCGGCCCCTGAATAAAGCGTAATCAAGTTTTGCGAAATAAACATCATCCTAGACTCCTATAGACATAAAGTAAACTAACTAGAAAAAAGACAAGACACACAAAGACTTAATAAATTTCCTTGCTTAGGACAGGCGCAAACCTGCTGCTTGTTCTCTGCCTATGACAATGTACTTATATTAAGAAAGGTAACTCTCGTTTAAAATTTATGTATAGAAAAGCGAATTGTCTGTCATTAAAACATTATCTATGGCTCTTATCCAATGTTATTTTGACTATTCATGTTCCTCCTGGTATGCAGGTATATCTAAATCTTTAAAACAAAAACTGCATGTACAAGTGACTCAAAATAAAACAGATTCATCAAACCTTGGGTCCAAGGGACTATAGGACCACCGAAATTAAGTTTGAGATATCTGAACGTGGAGCAAAAAGTAAAAGAATTAGACTGAATCTCGTGCATTAAATCTTTAATAAAAAAATGGCCATCATATCTAAAAAAGAACTTTGTAAAAATAAATGAACACTATGAATACAATACTCGATCAAGTCCTTTTAACTTTGTAATACCTAAGATTAAACATAATTTTTTTATAACCCTATCCAAGATTGGAACTCTCTTCCTAATTCCAGCAAATCGATCACCAACATAACTCGATTTAAAAGGAAAATGAAATTTCACTTACTTGATATTTGGAAGAACTGATTTCACATTTACTCCACCTTAAAGACCAACTGGACTACCATTTTCGCCCAATTGGATATAAACCGGAAGGTTTTCACGGATTATACTCGGTTGACGAGATCAACATAATTACGTTCATATTATTTTTGAAGGACCCAATTGGATATAAACCGGAAACATTTTCATGGATTATCATCGGTTGACGAGATCAACATAAGTTTTTATTGTGATGATATATTTTTAAGGTAAACAATTGATATGTTTTTAAATTATATGAAATTTTTTAATCACAATCTTAACTTGTTGTTTTTAACCTAGATGTATTTTACCTTTCACCTTTACCTTTAAACGGCTAAATCCTAGATCTAGTCTAAAGAAAAACAGTCGCAAGTTCAGAACTTGTCACATTGTACTGGTCAACCAAAAGAACATAGGGATATGATGTAGTCAAAAATGGCGTTTACCTTTCGTTCAACTATTTTGATCAATGGGGTTTGGAAATGCATCAGACCAATGTTGCCGTTATTTAAAAATGATCACAAGGTGAGACACCTGTATCACTATCGGCCAAGTGCGAATCGATGATATCATTATTAAAGTCTAAACAATAGATGCGATCCCGATAAGAAAATAATTACTGTAAAATAATCAATAATGTTTATTACAGTAATAATGATTTTTTTCAACCATCGCATATATTGCTTGACTATAATAATGATCTCGTCGATTCGCACTTGGCCGATAGTGTGTATTTTTACAGGTAATATGCAGACCGATTATTCCATGATACTGTAATAGAGATTCTCTTATGATGTGGCAGCAATATCTATTTCTTACACGATTAGATAATTTTCGTATCTAGTGGTTACTCAATACTTTTCAAGTACCGATAACATTTATGCTATCATTTCATTGGCCTTTCGTATGATTAGATAACTTTTCAGCCATGTTTTCATTGGTTGTTCTTGAGGTCACACATCGGGTCAAAACCACGAGTTATTTTTAATTGTATGATCATTTCATTATGTCGTCTGCATTATTTCTTGATTTTATGGGAAAGAAGAAAAAATAATATACGGGCTTAGTGTGTACTTACATATAAATTCATTATCCCAAAAGAGTTGAATATGTTTTGGCCACTTGAACACCAATATTTTACTGCTAAATATTAGATACCTATTCAATCATTTGTCCCATGTTGATATAATGTGAATTGCGATCCATGACGCGTGGAAATTGATTTCCAAAGATGCAAAGAAATTTACAACTACATTTAACTGCAAATGATTTTTAAAATTTTTCTGAAAACAGAAATTAATTTCATTATAGATGTTTAAAACTGTAATTACGATTCAACTGACCCTTCTAAAAAGATACCCATGGTTGTCAACAGCGCTGAACCATGTACTTGTCATTGCTATTGATTGTTGTGTACATGTCATAGTTCCTACATCTACAATACTTATCGTTAGTTTCTATTTTATATATGGTGAAATTGATTTTTAAACTTTATATGCATTATAAAGTTACGTTTTCAGTACATATTAATCAATATTCAATATACTCACAAACACAACATAACTAAATTCTCCCAACGTAACATAATTGGGAGAACAAAGCAGAAAACTTTATAAATGAAATTTCTCTGCAAGAGAAATAGGTTTCACAACTCGTGAGGCTTGTACAATGTATATCGCTTGTCATCAACTCGGGCTATTTAATTACACAATAATGATAAGTATATCGCTTGTTATCAACTTTCGCTATTTAATTAATGGTAATAATAAACTTGCTGAAGCTCGTTTATTATTATTATGTAATTAAATGACTCGAGTTGATAACAAGCGATATACAAACCTCACTCATAATGAAACCCATATTTTCAGCCAAGGGTTACGATCCGCTCCTGTCCTCTTTATAGGAGAGGAGCTCGTAACCCTAGGCTAGCGAAGATGAATGAAACCTATAAATCCAAAATCGCATCAAATGAGAAATGACATTTCTACACTAAAGATAGTTAAATTTTCAAGTTTTAAACGCGAAAAGTTAACTATAGAGAGTGTAGAAATATCGTTTCTCATGAGATACGGTTGTAAATTTTTTCTTCTTGTCGAGAACACTTTATACACATGTTAGTTAGTTTGATCTCCTATGACCTTAAATTGAAGAGAACAGCTTTAGAATTATAGAAAGTATTTTTCAGCATTTATCAAAGCCTTACGAAGCGGAGAAACAGTCCTTGTTGCTGAAGGATATGTCCGGGAGTTTGGACGTAGAGGATATCTTACGATGGGACCTTTTATACCGGAGGTCGTATTAGACCATCCAGAACTAGTTGAGAATATGCACGAGGAATTCGTTCATGCTGGAAGCGATGTAGTTGAGGCTTTTACAGTAAGTAAATATATCAACCTAAAGGTAATTGTTGTACGTGTATCATTATCGATAATCTGTACTCATTTATCTTAAGTAACTGTAAATGTCAGAATTATTGAACTGGACGTTATCAAGAAATTTCCCGGTTACTATGAAGATGTCACACGCGTTGCTATACTTTAGTAGTACTTGTTCATACGCGTCATACGTTGAATAAACTAACAATGAAAGGATATGGAGCAAATGTACATGAAACAAAGTCTCCGTAAATACATGGAGAAACCGAGCTATGGAACAACGCTTTTATTGCTGTTCTTCACCTTAAAGTCACCATGAGGGGTTCAACAATGAGCTTGGGTCATACCCCAGAATAAGTTCAAGATGACCCTAGCACCGGTTTGAGAGGAACTCATTGCTACATGTAATTGTTGAACAATGTCAAATGCACATGGATGCGAGATCGTCAAGACACAGGACATTAAAATTATGTTCGATTAGTTTTAGGACAGAACAAAATGGCTTTTGTTACTAAAAAAGAATAAGGTTAAATTGATGTTCTTGCAAATAACAAAAGTCGTGACATATATTTTAAATGTGACAGGGGAAAACTGATCAGTTCAATAAGATTTATCTCTACTTACAGTCCTCCTGGAGTAATTTTCTTTCTGTTTTTCTTTGAGAAAAGTCAATTTGGTATTACTTTCTGTCAAACACATGGAGTTGAAAATTACAGAAGATACTTATATTATTTGAATTAAAAAAAATGTTTAGCGTTGTAAGATATAGCTAGCTTCAAAATTAAAGAAAATCTGATGATCAACACAATAGTTAGTTTTTTTTCTGCGTTAAGTTTTATTCACGATTTTTATCTTTCGACTTGTATTTTAATAATGATAATAAAAATAATCTTTGATCAGAAACGCGATGCAGCTAATATTCAAGAACTGTTTGAGATACAGGTTCAGTTACCATTGGAAAAAAATAAAACTTGGATTTTACATCAAACAAATGACAAAAGCTTGTTTATTTTGATGTAGTATTATGGTCACCGGGAAAAACTGCGGTCCATAGACAGGGAAGATGACTTGGAAAAACTAAATATTACAGCATTAAAAATGGCGAGAAAGGTTGCTGACAAGCATAACAAATGGATGGCTGCAGGGATTTGTAATACTTGTGTTTATGATCCTGACGATGAGACTACATTCAACGAAGTAAAGAATATGTTTAAGGTTTGTATAAATCAATAGAATGTCGCATGAACATGGTCATAACAAGTGTTTAGTGTACCTGCTAAAAACCTAGCCAAAATGCTGTTTCACCTTAGATATCTGACAATGCGCTGGAATGTATGAACAGAAAAAAACTTATTTCACTACACATATGAAGCTTACACACTGGATTAAATGCACATCTCTACAAACACATGTTAGAACCAAGAATTGGAACAACGATTTCATACTGAAGTCACCATATTATGGTAATAATATACAATTACGGCCCTATGAAGAGGTGAATATCTAAAATTGTCAACCGTACTAGGGTTATTTCCCCGAGGGCTTTAGCCCGAGGGAAATAACCCTAGTAGGTTGACAATTTTAGATATTCAACTCTTCATAGGGCCGTAAATGTTTTATTATACCGAACAAACAATGGATAAAATATTTGAAAAAAAAAATATTTACATGTATGTAAAATAATGAAATCACTTGATTTTTTCCCCTGTTGATATCACATTCTGCTCTGCATGTGATCTTGTCTCGCTTGCATTTAGTTATACATATAATTTCTTCGTATTTCTTAGTTTTCATGGATTTTATCGATTGAATATAAAACCATGAAATATAAATATCATTGTCAGTGTTCTGATATAACACAAAGTCTTGCCAAAAACCAATATCTCTGGGAGAAACTTGAACTTATCTTGGATTTACCCTAGTTTGACACATCATATATACTTGGAGCATCGCCATCGGTTTTCGTGGCCTTAAGTGTCGATTATGACGTCATGATTTCCATTGAAAAACACGAAAACTAATGTCCCACGATTACCCATGATCAGACGGTAAATCGCCCTTTCCTTAATTATTTTGTTCCCTTGCTTAAAATAATCTTACCTTATTTGTTTATGAAATCAATTTTTATATCCGTAAGTTTGATTCGTTGTTGCTTATAAACCATTTATTCATCATGGTCATTGATTTGTCACTACAATAAACTGTTATGTAGACTTGGAAGAACCGCCACTTAATTGAACGCACTTACAGTTGACATAATGCATTCTCTAAGCCCATAGTAATGAAAGATTGAACATCTTCACAAAACAATGAACCTAAATAACACATTTTTCTGTCTTTTCCCTCATAATCATGAACCTATCGCTTGGAAATATCTAGACGGACCAAACCTTTATCCCTTCAAGGCTTCTCGTGTTTCGAAGTTGAACTCACTGTCATGATTGCGCAAAGCATGCCAATGCCAATTATGTTGCCTTTTTAGTATTGTCGGTGTCCTTATTAGCTAGGAGCTGGTCCAAATACTCATCGGTTGAACTGACAAACCTGACACTGGCAGCTGCCATTTGTATACAAATATATAAAATAAAATATATACATATATATACAAACGATCATGACGAAATTAAAATTGGAGACAATTCAGAGTAAACTGCAACCAGAGGCTACCAAAATCCGACCGATAACGTCCTTATATTTAATTACATCAATACAAATCGATATTTTTAGTTTTTTTTATGAAAATACTATAAAATTTCACAAAACATGGTTAACCACCATACATTTAAATGTTCAAGGGTTATTCACTGGTGAATAATTTAGGATATTCCATGGACATGAGTATTTTGTAAAGGTTATTCAACCTTTGTGCCAATTTAAGAAAAATATCCAGATTATTTTATGTCATTTGACTTTATTTGAACCAATAGAATCAATTACTTATTATGTAAGGTATAATAATATTCTTTAATAATACAAAAAGCAATGTGAATTATAAAAAAAAACGAAAAATTTGCGACCATTTTGCGTCTTATTTTACATAGTGTTAAGCTAGTGTTTACCACTACGTTACATGAACACCTCAAGTCCAAGTAAGTCTTCTTGTTATATAGCAGAATAACATTTAAGGATATCGATAGTTGATGAAAACGCGTACGTTTGTGTCCTTTTGATTTTATTTGTATCTTTAGGTCTATAATAAATAATAATTATTGTCCTTATATGAGTAATTCCCCGTATAAAATTCTTTTCAAAGTTTTAAAGTTTAAGGTCCTTCACGATATTTCAGAACTTTTGAGCGCTATTTAAAAATACTGGTCCAGGAATAGAAATGGGCCGTGATAGTATTGGAAATAGGAAAAAATGCCAATATCTTTTAATTAGTTTGCTACACGATGAAAACGGGAGAGGTCTTGTTTTGTAAGGATTTGCTGAACACCCAGTACAATGGTTGAAATTATATACCTAAATGCTTAATGTAGCTTGCATTTCAATAGATGATTTGTCAATTACAGGAGTTTTTGTCAGTTCTAGTCAAATTTTGTGGTTTTTTTATCAAACCTTTAAAGGGAAATAACTCCTAAACCGGACAAACAAACATTAAATATGCACATTTATGTTAAAGTATGGTCTTCGTGTATAGCCAGACTGAACAAAGTAATTCCCTACTCAATATTTATTGTATTCTGCAGTAAGTTTGCACATTTTCGATTTTTTTAATACTTTCTTAGTCATTGAGAAGATAGTTCAAGTTTGTACAGCTGTTAATTTTTTTACTTGAATCAAGAAGCACTTTAAAGAATGATAAGCGCTATTTGGGATTTGGTTTTGAATTATGTTGCCGACTAAACATCTGCTAAAGGGTAAACTATCATAACTTTTAATAAAAAATTTATATTTTGGTTGGTTTTCACAAACAGGGTTCCATTCTGTCCATTTGAGATTTTTCAAAACATTACCTCCCTTTTAGGTTTTGCTAAATTAATTCTGTTGATTGCAGAACTGACAAATGATCTATTGAGTTTTGCATGTCATCTATAAAAAAATGAACTATCTATTAAATCTAGACACGTCATTTCTCACTTGAATTAATCTATCAAATTGCCTTTTTTATTCGTTGCTGGGATATCACAATTGCAAAAGTTCATTTTAATAATACACATTCAAATCTAAATCTTGTGTTCCCTGTTGGTGTAAAACTTCAATAGAGGACAGAAATTTACATTTTCACGAAAACGAACCGAATTTATAATATACATGTAAATCAATGGAAATTCATATGACAATCCACCAGTTCTTTTATAATTATACTAGTTTTGATACAATGGTAGCTTCTATATTGACAGGAACAAATCGAATGGGCCGTTCAAGAGAAAGCCGACTTTATAATAGGAGAGACTTTCAATGACTTTGGAGAAGCATTGTTAGCTTTACAATCCATCAAAGATTACGGCAATGGTACTTAGATTTTTACGAAATTATCCACTTCAGTAGAAAAAATTACCAGACTGAGTATAAATACTAACTAGTCCTTGCAATGTTAGGTGAAAGGTTGTTTTGGTCATAACTAAAGAAACCGTTGATACCGACAACCCGTGCAATTTTCGGTCTCTACTGTGGCTCTCTGTCAAACACATTTCGACTTAAAAATATATGTATATATTTCAGCTATCATTGATATCGTCAATCCGTACAATTTGCGATCTCCACTGCGGTTCTTTCTCTGAAAATTGACCACATACAGCACTTTTCTATAGCAATGTGATTACTCTTCCAGAACAAATATGGTTACTTTTAGTTATTATGAGTCACTTATTGTGCTTAGCGGAATACTTTCTTTAAAACTGCATTTTTCCTATTTTTGAATCTTTTATTTAGAAGGTGTTAACAAAAGTGAAAAAACATACAATTATAGGATGCCAATTTAAAAATGTTTTTCATGTATGTAGTTTTCTTACTATTGTGAATATAATCTTTTTTTTTTCAAAAAACCAATCTTTCTAGATATGCGTTTTTGCCTTTCTTTAATATAGATTATTTTGAAAACTGAGATGAGTTGAAAACTTTTAAACATTTTTTCATGCTCCTTGTTTGTATTTATTTAATCCCTGTTTTCATTTCAAATAAAAGGTCTCCCAGCTGTTAT
This sequence comes from Modiolus philippinarum, assembly GCA_002080025.1. Taxonomy (NCBI): domain Eukaryota; kingdom Metazoa; phylum Mollusca; class Bivalvia; order Mytilida; family Modiolidae; genus Modiolus; species Modiolus philippinarum. The sequence goes on along the minus strand of MJUU01055509.1, from coordinate 76,918 downwards.
AACATTGGCAGCATATTTTCCTGATGTAACTACTGATAATGTTCCAATACCGGAAGCCTGTAGACGTCTAGAAGAGGAAGGTGCAGCAGTCGTTGGATTAAACTGTGCTAGAGGACCAAGGACAATGTTGCCGTTAATGAAGGAAATAAGGAAACAATGTAAAGTAAGCTAAATACAATCTTTTTCTTTAAGTCAGATCGTAGCACATTTCACATACTTGATTACTCTCCTTGGGAATATTAACATGTTTATGATTTTATACAAATAAAGCCTAAAATAAAAATTTACATACATGAAAGAACGATATTATTCTCTAAATTCAAACACATTTCTATATACTTATTTTCCGGAATTTCCACGTAATATCGCTATCTAGTAATTGTTTGTTCATGGCATTTTGATTACAAGTATTGAAACACGTATGTAGCTTGTCCTTTTTCAGCTTTAAATAAGTTTACACCCGAGTGGCATAAAAAGTGTTGTAATTGTCCATTTAATACATCTTCTTTTCCAAAAGGGTACACGACTTCAATCATACGTAATAATGTTAGTCAGGTACCATGATAAAAAGAAACAAAATCTTTTTGTTCTTGTTAGGGACCACTTGCTGCATTACCAGTTCCATTTAGAACCAATGAAGAGTGTAGAACATTTCAGTCCTTAAAAGATCCTGAAACTGGTGAGTTTTGCAACTTGAAAGGTAGATATTCAACAATACATGTAATATGATTGGTTTATACATCAAAACTGAGAGACTGAAAAACAAAATATATCGTGGAGAATTCTATACTGGTATTCAACTAAAAATCAAACTATATGAAAGAGCTGACAGAAGCAACAAACAGTCCCTGAAAAAAAAACTGAACTTTGCAAGAGGGACACTATCCTCAAAATTTTGTTTAAAAATGTTTGATATAATTGTAAGTTTTCAGTTCATTACTATTCGTAATGAATTGTTGAACGACTGAGCTCCTGAAACCTTCAGGAATTAAATTTGGTCAGAGAACTAAAACTCACTAATATTTCCCCATTCTACGTAATTCCTTTCTGATGAGCCATTGTCTGCAATACATTGGTGACAATTACTGACACGCGTACAAGTACGTCCAACGAAGAGTACATTTTACAGTGACAAATTGTTTTTTGTTTGTACCGTCATTTTACCATGTCAAAAAAAGGTTTCTTTAAAATTTAATAACATTTTAATCAAAGAAAAACTTTAAGATACCGCCTGATTGTTCATAGCTAAGGTGTTGCGTCTTATGGACAAAATTTCACTTCTATCAGGACGACATCAAGTTAATTCGAAAAATAAGTAGAAGAAAGATATAAAGATTGGAGGGAAAATATGAAACACATAGAAAAGATATTTCCCTATATATCACCTGTGGACCCTCGTGGACTAACAGTTGGCCAGCAGAGGAATCGACCCAGTGGTAACAAATGACTAAATACTCCTAAGTTTTTAACAAAATTTACAATAATTTAGATATTGTAAGATTCCAAATAGAATCGGCTTTCGGGTCAGCACTGAAGTACTGACTACTGGGGTGGTGAATACCCTTGGGGAATAACAGTCCACCAGCAGAGGCATCGACCCATTGGTAACAAATGACTAAATACCGAAGTTACTGTGAAGTTTCTGCATATTCGCATTTCGACAACTTATGTCTCTCCAGATCAGATAAAATGTAGACGTTTGGAAGACCTTAAACTAAAAGATGTTTTAAAACTGATATGACCAATTTGATCTAAATGAAAAGCCAAAATCGGCTAAGGACAGAGCTTTGCATTAGGGAGATACTCTTAAGTTTTCAACAAAATTTACAAAAAAAGATATTGTAAGGTTACAAATTCGGGTTAGCACTAAAGTACTGAGTACTGGCCTGGTGAATACCCTCGGGGACTAACAGCAAATGATATTTTATTTTAATTTCAGAATTATATTATAATTACTTGAACTACCTAAATACAAAACAGATTTAGAGAGACATCGCTTATATACTCAAGGACACAATCACTTTGTCTAGTTTTTTAAATCCATTGCAATTGTTTTATTTTGTGTAAGATAGTTGCATTACATTGTACCTACGACCAATAACGTTTTGAGTAGAGCAGAATATTTTTGTCATTGAAAAGTGTTTGTTTTTGATTAAGTCGATTATCTTTTCCATTACAACGAAGACATTTTTGGGCACGAGAATCGAATTAAGTTTAGCTCTACAAAGTTTGTTGGTGCAGTTCAAAATCAAAAACTTGTGTAAGTGGTTGTGTTTTCCTATATTATTCCTGTGTGATATTCGTTTTGATTTATTCAATTACTATTTCTACCTCTTCTATTTATTATAATTATAACAATATTGCTTGGTTTACTCTAACTATTTGTTAGCTGTTAAATAATTGTTAATTGTAGGTGATTTCCGGTTATTTTAATATGAACATGTACTAATGATAGCTTAGCATCTTACGGATCGCCATATCACCATATTCAAAGAAAAAATACAAAAACCCAGTTGCATAAAAAATAATAAGAATTGAGTTTGGGAGATTAAATAATCAATGAATAAGTAAATAATCAGTAAATTTTGTTATGCAAGGAGTACCCTATCATGAGCAGTATTAGAGTCAAATAATATGAAAACAAAAAACAAAAAAGCATGGTCGGTTCGGTTCCACTACTCGTATTCAACCTTCTGTACAATTCGTCGGTATAAGTTTTTGCAAAATGTAATTCTAGTAAATAAAACATTCAATGAAAGCATGGAGTATTTTGAATGTACTGATTTAACAAATGTGATGTAGACAAGAATGCATTCATATTCCTTTCACCAAGTACCTAACCATTGTTTGAAGTTGATATTGTTTTAAGATTAATTCAATCATTAGTTATTTTGACGTCTACTAAGCAACTGTTTAATTAAAAAAAGCAAACACAAAAAAATATATATTAATTTTAATAATGGAATAAATTATTGGTCTGTCACTGAAAAAGAGGACCGAAATTAAGTTGCAGGAGGTGGGCAATTAAGGTTTCGAACCGCTCTCATAAAAAAACTTCTTTAAAGGTATAGTTTATGTACAGAGAGCTTATCACTTTGTTTCTACGTGCGCTCCCGACGGACCGTCCGTTTAGAAAACATTTAATTCTGCAAGCAATGTTACTCCTTTTTATTTGGGGGTTCCGCAATGGAAAGGTTTATATCCTGACTATAGTTGACGAAATATCCATCCAAAGTATACAATTTATGTTTGAACGTAGGTTTCCGTTTGTCAATTTTAGAAATTACATGATCAAGTCATAATAATTTTGAATCACAAAATTTGGTGCCAAATATATCGTACTTTTACCATGAGTGTATGCTAAACCAGGACAGCATCAAATGGTTGCAAAGCAGGCAAAAGATGTAGACAAAGATACACACGAGAAAACAAATATCTTTCTTTGTTGGTGACTGAAAAGAGTTACTTTTCTTTGTGTTGTAAACTATTTTCGGCGATTGCATATGGCGTGATTTCGTATTTTTCCAGCAGCTTAGTTAGAAGGACAATAAAGTCTTTGGACTTGTCTAATAACTTTTATAGCATTATTTTTTATTTTAAAAAACAGTTAAAATGTAATGTATTTTTTTTTTGTTACAATCTCTATTGAACAACAACTAAATTGTAACTCTGGTTTTATTGGTCCGCTTCAATAACAAAATTATATTTTTCATTAACTGATGTGCTTAATGTTTCTTCCTTGGTAAGGTCAGAATGCAAACTCTGATTTTTGTATCAACACTGACAATTCAGATTTTTCCTTTACCGTCAAATAATGCACAATTACCATTTATTGACAAATGCCTCTATTTTTAACATAAAACCGGTAAGTGCAATAGCTCTGCACGAAGATGAGTAAATGACAGTATGCATTTTGAGTCTTTTCGAAAATCTTTTGCAGGAAAACCTGCTTACCCTAATGATATGGAATGTGTGCGGTGTAGTAACAGTGATATTCGATTATTTGCGGAGGAAGCACATGAGATTGGAATTCAGTATGTCGGACTGTGCTGTGGGAATTGTAGTCAGTATTTCCGGGAACTGACAGAAGCATTTGGTCGGAAGCCACCTGCATCACGATTTTCTACAGCAATATCTAAAAGTCATTTGTTAGGGGAACCACAAGGACGTATATATTCACGAGCAAACCTGATCAAAAATTTTATGTATGGAAAAACAAGTAAAACCGACTAAATTAAGAAAATTATACATACAGTGTAATCAGTACATAAAACGTCTTTTTATGCCCCTCTAGTATGTGCATGTTGTGAACGAAGAATTGTTTATAGTAATCGTTTTTGCTTTCATGCATAACCGTAGCAGCACACCATAATTATACCAAGCATATATACAAGTACGAATCAAGAATACGTTATTGAGAAAGGAACCTTCTTTACATACAATGCATTTGAACGAGTGAAAGACAAAAACAAATTACTGTAAGTAATCTGACAAATTAAATCGCTGCAAGCAAGACTCTCATTACAGACCCAAAACATAACTTTCTAGGAGTAGGAGGTTTACTTTAAGATGTTCAAATCAAGGTGCAATGAACTCTGAATTGTACAAATGCAAAACAAAGCAAACAAAGAGGTATAAAAATTCCCCATACATACCACAATTGTTACCCTTGAACTTTCTAGATAAGTGTATCCATCGTGTTAGGTATATATCTGGTAAGAATTATAATCATCATTCAGATGGTTTTTGATAGAGTTGAGTGTGTTTGGCTGTGTTTTTTTCTGTGGCAACTTATTTCATACATATACCCCTATCTGAGCCAAGCAGTGCTCCACATGGGTTTTTAAGGTCCCCAAAAGTAGCCACAACGTAATTTGCCATGACTTTTCCCCAAATATCTTTTTCTTGTAAATGTTACAGAATGTAGTAGTATACACAAATGGTAAACTATTTTTTGTCGCTTCAGGTCATGCGTTACCATAATTTTAAAACGAAGTTTGAAAATGTTTTCCATTACCCTTCTATGATATTTTGACAGAAAAATTGAGTCGAAAACAGATGGAGTATACCTGGTAAGCTGAACACCTATATTTATTTTTACAATGTCCCGGGGTCTATATCTATTGACCAAAACACATGGGTCGGGGTTTATCTCGATTGCGTAGCAAAAAAAATGTGGAATTACTCGATAAAGAATCAACAATATTTTATACCTGTCAACAAATTCATTTTAATAAAGTAGTTGGTAACTGGATATTAGTTCTGCAAATTTTTTATTGCCATTTTACCCAAACATTTTTATGTAATTAGTAAACAAATCAAAATTCTGTTTACTCATTGGCCGTCCGAAGGAACAACAAACAAGCACCCTTTATACAAGTAATTAAGTAATCCATTGGCGATGCATTTGGTGTCTTTTCATTGGTTTGTTGGTGTGCGTAATTCATTCATCAATCACTCCCACATCTCATTTCTTTTAAATTTGAATGAAATTAACATTTTAACAATGCGCATATGCAGAAAATAAATTCACAGTAAATTCGGTATTTAGTTATTTGTTACCACTGGGTCGATGCCTCTGCTG
>MJUU01055509.1:40083-71195 GCA_002080025.1 Modiolus philippinarum | reverse complement strand
TTTTATGGCTTTCCAAACGTTTAGATTTTATCTGCACTGAAGAGACATAAGTTGTCGAAATGCGCATATGCAGAAAATAAATTCACAGTAAGTTCGGTATTTAGTTATTAGGTCTATGGAAAATATTTTTATTTTGGACTTTGATTATTTAAGTAAACATACCAAGAGAAGTGGCAAAAAATTAGAAAATGATACACATATGTTTCATTATGGTCTTAATTAAAACAAAATAAGTACAACGATTTAAGCTGTGTCAAATTTCGTTGTGCGTTTTAATTAATTGTTAAATTTTGTCTATACCATTTATGATTATACATGTTTCAACCAAATCTGCTCGTAATCGACAATATTGGCCAACATATAATAAACGTTCACAATATATTAAATGATTTATATCTTTGACCAGCATTGTTCCCCTTCTATAAGCGTTGTTCTTTGTGTCTTCTGGAAACTTCACTAAGTATGTGACACTATTTTTCATGAAGGTGGTAGGATAGATTAACACATATGACCACGATAATTCCCCATTTCTAAATTAATATTCTCTCTCTGAGAATATTTTTTATTAGACATCTCTAATAATGTTGTACAAGCTAACCAGTCCAGTAACAACATCACATTTACCTGCATAAACACTGCACAGACTGCTTAGTGGAGAGGGTGGATATTTACAATGTCACTCGGCACAACAACTATAATGCAAACTATCTACATTTACAATATCAAAAGGAGAACACGTTTTACAATCACTTAACACTAATGCCTTCTATTTGGAATCAATGTAAGCGAGGATAACAACAACATGCCTTATATGTAGTCAAGTTACATAAATGCCCTAAACAGACATGCACTTGAAACTACCACGAAGTATGAGCAAGGCCAATTGTGAAGGCCTCATGTTGACTTCAAGATGAAGGAAACAATAAAAGCGTTTTTCCATTGATTGGTTCTACAATGTATTTGTATAAGACGTTGGCTCATGTGCATTTACTCCATATCTTGTCACTGTTCATGCATTGATTGATCTGTTAAATTCGGAACAAAACTCGTTTCTATGATCCTCAATTCATTACTTGCTACAGTCAAGAAGGAGTAAGATATATTGTAATAAGGTTTACAGTCAAAACATTTGATTTTTTACACACTCCTATATGTGTTAAATTGAAACCAGTGCTCTTTGATTGAATGTAGTAGTCTTTCTGCACTGAAAAGGGGGAAAATATCCCTATTTTATGTTAAGTATAGATTATTTTGTTCAGGTTTCACCTATTGCAACAACAGTATAAAGAAGAGAATGTGGTCGGAATGATCGAATTTTTAGCTCGGACCAAATTTGTCAAATTTGGAAGACAACTACTGTGAAAGTACAATTGTTCGTTGGGTTCCATTTTTCGTGGATTTCGTGGTTCCCTTAAACCACGAAATTAAGCCCCCAATGAAATGCATTTTTTCCCTACAGTTGTAATGTACAGAACTTGAAACCACGAATTTAAATACCTTCGAAATTGTGCTATTTCTGAAAACTACGAAAATTGGTGTTAACGAATAAAAGTACTTCCACAGTATTTCAGCAGGCACTACAGATACATGTACGTATGGTGACCAAAGATGCACCACTTTTGACCGATTTATTCTTTTTTGCTTATGAAGCCAGAGTTCAAAACATGTTAAGAAATAAAACAACCGAACTTTAATTCAATTTTCGATATAGAGTGATCACCCATATTTAGATGAGTTCTCGGCGAACAGTTTAGGTAAAAAGAGATCGCGTATAATTGATTTTAGTCCGGTTGAATAATGTTTAGTCCGGTTGAGAAAAATGTAAACAAATTTCTTATTTTAAGTAACATTGCACGGTTCAGAGTAATGTTTAGGTACAATTTTTGATATTTGAACATTTATCTTTACCTAAGCATTATCAAGCTTAATAGGGGTGGTGATGTCCTTTCAATGAACATTCCTAAATGAAAGAATTACCTTCATCTTTTATACCTAAATTATCTGAAAATATACAGATCATCAGAATCATATCTGCACTTGCACCTCTATATCGATAATTCTGGAAACCTTAAAAGCGTGGTTTTGTCGACTTCAAATAGTGAACTTTCCGTTTTTGAGCAGTAATATTCCCACATATCGGGATATGGCGTCGACATTTCACAACTCATTCCATTTCGTCAACAGAACGAATATACTGTCAGAAAAAACATATACACCAAGGTTTTGTTCAACCGCCGTTGAAGATGTCACTTCTAAGGTTCTACCACCGTGCGCGGTCCCGGCTTATGAATAGGCCCGCAGCGTCCTCTGAGCTTCGAGTATGAGTCTTCCTAACAGAGAGGCCCGAGGGAACCCCGGGATATAGAAATAGGACCTAGTATCTCCGGCATGCGGGGTATGACCCTTTCTAAACGGGGCTGACCCCGAGGGAACCTCGGGATAAAGAAATAGGACCCATTCCGTGGTTGTGCGGGATTAATAAATGCACAACACATCTTTCGGATGGGATGTATACTCAGGTCCACGTGTTGGAAGAAATGCCACGCTTCCTGCACGTTAAAGAACCCTTGAAGCAAGCTCTTTTTTGATTGGTCCGTAGGTGATCGGCTACAAGGCTAAATTCCCCGCCTATTCGATTTCACCCTACTTTTCCAGTGGCAGTCAGAATTTCCCGTCACATGGCCTTTTCCATACCCCAAAGCGATTATTTATTAACAAACTTGTTCTCGTCTTGGTATAGCTGAAATATTGCTGAGTAGACGTCTAACAATATTCAATCAATCAATCAATCGTAAATGAGAAAACGTTTTAAGTAAATTCAGAGTTAATTGCTTTAGTGACAAATACCGACTATTGCTTTACACCCACGCATGGCACAGATCATGCTTAATTCTTCAGAACAGATGATTATACTTCCTGTTTTTAGTGAGGATTCATGTCAGCAATTTTTGTTTTTGTTTTCGGTGTTTTCTTGTTTATCACAAAATTATTTTTTTATTTTTCTTCGTCAGTTTTTGATTTTAGAACATATTTATGTCAGTTATTGTATTTCTACTCAGAGTATAATAGAAATTATCAAGCATTGGTCTTCTTTGAGGGTCATCTAGGAATTCCATTGGTTATGAAATGGCATTTACCACTCTACTACCTACATATCTTTCACCACCTTTATTTTGACTGGCTCTACATTTGCCATTCGTAAATGATACCTCTAGTTTCGGGAGGGGGTATGCCCTGCTGGTGCTTTATTTCTGGATTTTTGTATTCATGTATAATTTAGATATTGTATAAATCTCTGATTTTTGTTCCTACATTTTCCTTTTTTCTGTCTGTTTGCCTTGGTATTCGTTTTCCAATTTATCTTGAAAGTAGTCGTAAACATCATGAATAATCATTGGTTACTTACAACTTTCGTATTTTGAATACTTCAAACAGAATCTGATTTTATTTGTCTCTTTGCTATTTACTTTTACCAAGAAATGCTACTGAGGATGGATTAGTATCGCGGTTGAACTTTCATAATTATTTAGGACATCAAAATGGTCTGTCTATTTCTCTATATCTTCCATTTCCAGAAATTTCGTATTTCTATGAAGAGTTGGCTAAGGAGAAGATGCAGAGTTTTTTTTTATGAAAAGTTAGCCACGTTTACCTGTAACCCCTCGATGTTGCTGTTGGTTTCTACCCAATGCAGCAGTTGATCGCGGTGTTTAAATATTACTTTGTGCATTATATTTCATATCTTTTGGCAATCCCACTGTCGTAAATAATAAAAGTAAGGGCAAGTTTTATTGAAACTACCAATACATTCTGCTAAAACCATTACTAATGACCGTTTTTGGTTACTTATTAGGCACTCTTAAATGGAAGGAATAATTGAAGGACGAACAACTGTTAAAGTCTTTATCTAGCATTTTAATCATGTATTCCACATGGTCTTTTAGATTGAAACCATCAACTGTACTGTTTGTTTCTTCCATTTTCTGCATGAGATAATGTTTAATGCAAAATTATAGAAATAACTCTTTATTTGTTTTATGAAAGGAAAAACATATATACGTACAAATAAAAGACCAACAAGTATGTAGATTGTCATCGTGAATTCACTGGTTACCATATAATAAAATACTGAAGTAATAGAAAATTTTAGTTTCTGTATATGACTATTTTGACAACTTTTATCTTCTCGGTGCAGATCAAATAAAAACATTTGGAAGACCACATTCCAAAATATGTGAAAACTGAAAGAGAAAAAATAACCCGTAAGATCTAAATAAAAAGCCTAATTAACTAAGGACAGAGCTATGAACGACAGAGTTACTCCTTAGTTTTCAACTTAATTTTAAAAAATGGCTTTGCAAGTATTAGACTAAATCGATGTTTAGGACAGCAGCGAAGCACTGACTTCTGGGTTGGTGAATGCCCTCGGGGACAAACAGTATCGGTCCAGTGGTAATAAATAACAAAGTTAAGGTAAATCTTAGTTTCTGCATATGGCCATTTCGACAACGTGTGTCTCTTCAGTGCAAATCAGATCATTTGGAAGACCATAAACCGACATATGTGTAAAATCTGATGTTGAACAAATAACAATAGGATCTAAATAAAAAATTCCTTGTATCAGCCTTTTAATACATTGAAATTATACTCGTATTAAAGTAATTTTCAGTTCTGAAGACTAATCTACAGTATCGTTTGCACCTATAGGAAAAAAGCTGTATATGGTTTTGTGGATTTCCATGCTGCAAATTGATTGGTGAAACACCTTTTAATAGAAGCGTTCAAATGTTTTATTATATCATTTTTACGAATAAACGGATGTGTTAGCCAAACCTTAATGAGTAAATAGTATATATAGGAAAGGAAAAGACACTCGGAAGTATTTTGGATAGTAGTAGGTTGTCTCTTAATATGTATTAGATTTATTATAAGAAAGAAATTAACCTTGGCATAATTTATGTTGGGAAATTCCGTGGCCTAAATGATATTATATTTGTAATGGATTTAAATTAAGCATATGAGAAAGCATTTAATGTAAAGGTTTTAATATACTGCTTTATACATATTGTTGTATTCATTGCATTAAGTAACAATAAATTCATTCGGTACAATGATCATGTATGATTTCATATATTATGTAATTGTGGTAATTAAAAGGTAAATAATTTATATGCAATTAGTATATATATATGCAGTTAGTAAATCATTTATATGCAATTATTAAAACATAGATATCTATGAGAAACCAAGGATGTATGCTACTGAAATACACCTAAAATGTCCTTAAATGTTTGTTCTGAGGGCCCAGATATTTTTCTTTATCTTATCAAAAATATATTTTTGGTTTAAGGAATGGAAATATTTAGGTAAATATAGATCGTTTCCTTTACATGACGTTGATGGATTTGTACATGTATAATATACATAATCTATGACATTATCTTGTCAGTTTCAACATTGACCAAATGAGTTAAAAGTAAAATTAGTTTGTCCAAAAATTAAATCACAGTATTAGAAATTCTACAAAATCATAAAGTGATGTATAATGTCTTCTGTCATAGTATTGTTATGAAAGTCAGATATTTCAATGTATTATTAAAGTATAGTTTCCTGTTTTAAGACCGCCTGTCGTAAACAAACGAAGAAACTAAGCTACTTCGGTATTTTGTTGTTTATTACCGTTGGTGGACTGTTAGTCCCCGAGGGTATTCACCAACTCATAGTCAATACTTCGGTGCTGACCCACAAACAGATTTTATTCGCACTAACAGTATCGAAATCTTAGAAATTTTGCATAAAACTAAGGAGAATCTCACTCTTGCAGAGATCTGTCCTTTGTTGTTTTTGCATTTCATTTAGATCTTTACACAGTTTGATTTATGGTCTTTCTTATTTATTTGATTTGATCTGCACTGAAGAATCATACGTTGTCGAAATAACCATATGCAGAAACTTTATTGACAGTTACTTTGGTATATTGTTTTTATTACCACGTCTGCATGTGGACTAAGTCCTCGAGGGTATTCACCAAATCAGTAGCCAGTACTTCGGTGCTGACCTGAAAACCGAGTTTATTCGGAAAGTTACAATATCAAAATTTAAGAAAATTTTGCATAAAACTTAGAGGACTCTCACTCTTGCCTAGCTCGTCCTTACCTGATTTTGGCATTTCATTTAGATCTTTTTTGGTTATTTTTCTCTATAGTATATTATAAAGTTTTGTTTTATGGTCTTCCAATTGTTTTGATTTGATCTGCAATGAAGAGACCTAAGTTGTCGAAATGGGCATAAGCAGAAGGAAAATTGACAGTTACTTCGGAAATTTGTCATTTATTACCACTTGGCCGATGCCACTACAGATTGAATGTTTGTCCCCGAGGGCTACCACCTCAGAAGTCAGTACTTTGATGCTGATCCCGAAAACGGATTTTATTCGGAAGCTTACAATATCAAAATTTAAAAAAATTCTGGATAAATCTAAGGAGCACCCTCCTCTTGTATAGATCTGTCCTTAGCTGATTTTCGCTTTTTATGTAGATCTTTTTGGTTTTTTTCTATCATATATAACAAAGTTTTGATATATGGTCTTTCATTTGATCTGCACTGAAGAGATATAGGTTGTCGAAGTGGCCATTTGCAGAAACTCTCAAATTACTGCTCCAATCAAACTTAGTCACATTAGTATTGGATGGTCCTCTTCAAAAAGGAGCCCACCATGTCAATAGGTTATCAAAATTGGAGGCCTGTATGAACATAGTTTTACATAAGACCCTATTGGAAATGCATTCAAAGATTTCCTCGTACATTCTTACCCATTTCTAACCAAACTTACCCACAACGTTCCTTAGATTGGCACCTTCGAAAAGATGCCCGGCAGGTCCATACATCATCCATAGTCACCGCCATCAGGAAACATAATTTTTATACTAAACGATATGACAAAATATCTCCGAAAAAATCTGCCGACCACTGGGGCAATCGATGGAAATAAACGCTGGCACGATGATCCATAAATATAAGGTGCATGACAGATCCACACTTCATCCAGAATAGCAGCTAGGGGGAACATGGTTTGACGTTGAATCCCATCGAAAACCATTCAGCGATCTTGTCTCCCGAAACAACTAAGTTTATGTTAACTACACTCAGTCATAAATGGTTCGTTTATTGTTCCCTTTTGCATAAATTAAGATGTCTGACAGGTCCTAATCTCATCCAAAATGGCCACCGATGGGCAGCGTTGGACCCAGAAGAAAACATTCAAAGATCTTAGTTGAAACAATCTAAGAAGCCCGACAAACCTAGATGGCTTTCTATAAACTCTTGATAAGCACATTATGTTCTTATATGCTTCCCCTAACAGTAACAGTCTTCATATGAGTATCGTAATTATGTTATTGTTACCATGTTAACGTCGACCCAGAAGTTTTTATTTATCTTTTGAGCTAGAAACGAGATATTTGGCATATTTTTCTATCGTGATGAGAATTTAAAGTGTGTGGCGTACCAAGGTTACCTTCATGTGACTTCGAGATCAAATAATTAGATTTTTGTTGTAATCTTGGACTGTCCAGACCAAAACTTTGTTTTATCTTTTGACCTAGACTTTAAATATTTGCATGTGGGTCAGTCATCATACGGAGATAGCGACCTTCATATAACCTTGACCTTGGACCTCTATGTCTTTATACCTGCATTTTTAAGTTTTGCAACTTAATTTTTGTAAATTTTCAACTTAAGATATTGGTCGTGTTGGTTTTTCATCATGTGAAGATAGTCGTGACCTTCATATGAAATTGATCTTTGGCCTTTATGTCTTAATACCTACATTTTAGGTGTTGGTAGCAACTTTTTTTATCTTTTGAATTAGACTTTAGATATTTGGCGTGTTGGTCTAAAAAAAAATTCTATCATTATGCAAAGATATGTTTCGTACAGTAATGTCCTTCATATGAAACTTGCCTTTGACCTTTAGGTCTAATACTTGCTCTTTTGAAGTGTTGGTACCCAATTGTTTTATCTTTTGAACTAGACTTAATATGTTTGGCGAGTCAGTGTATCACCATGAGAAGATATAAAGCCTACTATAGTGACCATATTTGGCCTTGACCTTTCACCATTCGGTCTATTAACGGCATTTTAATTGTTTGTAACAACTTTATTAATCTTTTGACAAGACTTTATAAGATATTTGACATGTGTGTCGCATAACGATGTGACCTTAATATGTACCATTCTTTTTTACACAGAGGCCAAACAACTGACTTTTTGTACGGCCTGTCCGAAACAGTTTTTTTTTAATATTTTAGCCTAAACTTTATATATTTGGGATGTATGTCCATCAGCATAATACGAGAAATGTACGATAGTGACCCTGTTGTGATCTAGACCTTAGACCTTGAGATCAAATAGCGTTTTTTTTTTAGATATTAGACTACGGAGACAAGATCTTTTTTTATCATTTGTCCTAGATTTAAGATGTTTGGAATGTCCGTCTACCATGATGGAAAGATGTATCGTGTACTGTATACTATATAGTGACCTGCATATGACCTTGAACTTTGATTTTAAGTTAAAAATAACTGCATTTGTAACTGTTGGCTATACTTTTTATATTTTTACTTAGACTTCATAAAGTAGGTTTATAATAAAAAAAAAGAATTGCGGCATACAATAGTAAACTTCAATTGATCATGTCCTTTGACTTAAATTTAATAGGGTCAAATAAATGCATTTCTTCTTGTCGGAACTTCATATCTTTGAAGGCCTAGACACACATATAAATTGATATATGTAGTTAGGGCATGCAGGTTGCCTTACCGTTCATTCTATACTCGTCATATATTTGGAATGTATTCCATTATCATTTTGAATATGTTTTACGAAGAAGAGACATATGTTTAAGTTTGCTAAAACATTTATCCCAAGTTTTATATAGTGTCTATAAAGGTACAGTATAAGAAGCAGGAGATGTTTACTCGACCGGTTCACCTGATCCAATGGTTTTTTATTGGTTCCGTGTTGTTCATTTGTCTTAATTTTTTTTTCTTTTCTGTGCCGTGCTCATGTTATGTCTCTGTTTCTTTATTTGTCCGATGTTGCGATTGTCCTTAGATTGTTTGGTTTAGACTGACGGTTCGGTTCTTACTTTTAACCAAGTTTTCCACTATAAATGTTTTATCTTTATACAAACATTGATATATCGATATGAATATAGATACACAATAAAACTGTAATGGTGCTAAACAATCTGTTTACAATGAGTCCAGAAAAGCGTTACGTTTTTTACCATTTGTCTGTCTCGAACAGGGTCATTTTTTGAACTTATGTGCCAATTTTTAAACAAGCATCTAGACCCCGAGGGGTTATCGAAACATTAATAATAAAGGTTAAGTAAATTAGCAAATTAGCACAGTGGCAGGATTGTAGATCAAGTGATAGCAACACTAGCATGATCAAACAACATCACAAAAACCAAAGAATGTCAAAGGTCGTTTAAAGTATTGACAGAGAATCAGTGGCACTGAGTACAGAGTACACACTAATGCAAGCTCTACATGACACCAATAATAATGAAAAAGTAGACCGAATGTCTGTGTATCTTGTGTACTTTAAAAGCAAATGTGTACTTGTTTTATTGTGACGTGAAACGCTTGATCGTGTTTTCTCCAAAGGCCCAGACGTAAATTGTAATTTGATAAAATAACAGCGATTTGATACAGTTCTAACTTCATTTTACCTTCTGTGAACGTACGTGATTGATGGGTTGCACTAATTTTTTTTAAATTGTTGTAAATGTTATGAAATACCAGTTTCCAGAAAATTTGTGATAGCTATTTAGGGAAGTCGACAAACCAAAACTATGTAATTCAAAGGATAATTTTGTCTTAAAGATATAGATAATGTAAACTCTCAGCGCTAATGTGAACCCACTGCAATATACTGTAGCTGCATGTAACATCCATGAGAAAATGCGATTGATTTAATGTAAATCAGGTGTATCTATCTTTACATGGGCACCTGAGCATGTTTCTTCCACAACATACATGTAGATAAAGATATTCAAAGTTATATAAATGAATCAGACGTACAAAATTAATAGGATGAAATGGTTTTGCTGTATTGTGATACAATGAGGGGTGAATATGAATACAAAACTTTTTGGTCAAATAAAAGTAAAATTATTCATTTTTCATTAATTCAATTAAAATATTTTTCTATTGTTGTAATATAAAGGAGTTCAGTTTTATTGCAGCTTGGTCGACGTATTCAACACTGCATTCACATTATATATATTTTCAGAAATGTGTCCATTGGACACGGATACCCCCGCTAGATAGGTATCGGCAAACAGGAAGTAGATGAGTGACAGACATAAAAAGAAGAAACATGGCACAACTCATCATACCAAATCTTCAGACCAAATAATGTATCAAATCATTACTGCATGCACAAGCTGAGAAATCTTTGACAAAAATTCTTGGACGTACAAATGTATACGCACAGACGTACTTGCAGACAAGGGTAAAACTTGACGACCGGGGTATGAAAAGACTGTCCTATCAATTAAACAAAGTGTATATTCCCATTAGATCATAGGACAATACACCTTAGCAAATGCTTAATTTTGTTCACAAATATAGTAAAATATAAACATTTCTAAGGACTACTACCTAGACAGATTCTATATGTTTTGTTATGTCAACATGTCTTCATAATAGATTTTCATACCTACTTCACTCTATAAGTTAAAAACCATGTATTGTATTGTCGATTTTATAATAATAAGTCCCTATATTCACAAGATATTCAACCTTTTTAAACTTTAAAATCATGTAGATTGAAATGACAAAAACAAATATAGAGAATTGCCAAAAATCACCTATTCTTGTAACACACATCATAAATGATGACAAATCGTTAGAAAAAAGAAACACTTGACACTCTTGTCAAACACGTGTGAAAGATGAATAACTCATAGGTTAGAAGCCAGTCGGGCAAAATTTCTGCTAAATCAGAGAGATCATAAGCATGAACTTTTTTTTTTTTTTTTTTTTTTTTTTTTTTTTTTTTTTTTTTTTTTTTTTTTTTTTTTTAACAGGCTTCGATGTCGTTTATAAAGTGAAGGTATTTTCCCTCCATCGTATAGTTGTATATGATACTAGTTTATTTTTATCAGTTTGGTTGAACAAACATTCCACATTTTAAATCTGAGATTTTCTATTTTTCACTAATCATCCTCTTAAATCGCATTGAAACCAATATCAATGAAGTTATGTATGCCGTGTAATATTGAGCTTTTGTTTGTGTACTCTATGCTCAAAATTCTGTTTTTGTATTGTTGATTGATACTGAAGCAAATAATAAAAAGAAACAGACAAAAGAAAAAAAAATAGAAATACGGACACACTTATAATGGACACATCAGCAAGACTGTCTTCTGCAGATTTTGCAGAAAGGAACAAATGTGAACAAATGTTTAGATCCAAATGTCAATATTTATTTTATCGTTATTTTGTCTTGATCGTGTCACCCTGCCTAATGGAGAAAAACGGAAGCCAAGTGAGTTCCGCAATGGAATCTCATAATTCATTTAACATCTACAACTATGAGAATCTAGATGTAGATGGACATGTCCACATGAATTCCCTAATTAGGAGCGAGTCCGAGTGCGTCGACATGGCGAGTGTCTTCTGCCTGTTATGCATGCATTAGAACTGCCGTTTGAGAAATTATCTGTCCAAATCGAAATTTTACTCCGGAACAAGTCAATTTCGATAGTTTAACTACATGTTTATGAAACGACTCGTGCAATGCTAAATCTAGTAAAATTTCGTTATACTGTATTGGTCAATCAACTCGTGATGGCGACCATAGAGTTTACGGAAGATTGCTTTTTAGCGTTCCTACTCATATTGCAGGTGGGGAATTTTTTTTTTTACATGTACAAAACAAAAGATAGGAAAAATCTTTATTATGTGCTTCAGCACAAAATGGCGCAGTAATTGTGTACTAGGCCAAGTATATGAGAAAGCACAAACAGCACCTTAACAGGCTTAAGAACATAAATACATGTATATGCCAAAACCCGAAAGGTTAGCCAAGAAACCAATCAAGTCACAAGAGATATATCCCGTTATTTCCAAATGTTCACGTTCGTAACGTGGCTCTGATAAGTGTGTCAATGGAATTTAACTTTTACAATTGGCAGGTGCGTGGAAAGATAACAAGTAAAAGACATTTTAAGCTATTTTGTCTATTTTGGTCCAAATATTGCGCATCAATGATATCATACTTTCCCGAGAATAGACCTAACAATTTGAAATTATTCAACTGATATTCCTTTATTTCCAATGTGGAGTTAGAGGTTTCTTAATATCCATAGCTTTAAGTTAGAGACTTACAACGTATTGCCGTGTCTATGCTGTAGGAACTAATATTAAACAATATTTTTCAGGTAGCCATACAGAGACACTTCTTTTATTCGTTGACAGTTCCTTGTTGTGTGCTTAAGATTTTAATACCATACACAACATTACACGGCATGTCAGCCGGATTCTGGATTTTCTTTATCAACATAGAAAAAATCATTAGATAATGTGACGCAAGATCGCTCCAAAATTTTACAGAAAATATTCTGTTGGAAATTATTTGAACCTAAAACTAAAATTATTTTTAGTTTTTACAAGCCGTATCTTTTACTCTTATGGTTCTGCCTGGTAATTCGGTGATATGAATTCTCTTGTCCAAAGTTTATCAAATAATATTTATAGTATAACTAATCGACCGTGATAAATATCAATAATATTAATGTCACGAGTGCCGAACAACGCAGGATTAACGAGTTTTGGAACTTGTTCCAAAACGAGTTTAATCCGTTGCGTTGTTCGACACGAGTGGCATTATTATTGATATTCATCACGGTTGATTAGTTAAACTTATTATTATATAGATTTTCAAATCTATTAAGAGATTTTGGATGCAATTTTATGGGGATAATCTTTTGAATATCAATGCGCCATGTGTTTACATTGACGATAATTTTGTGACGTCATTTCCTAGAGTGAAAATAAATTGTTTATTTCACTGAGTGAAAATATGAGATTAATTTGATTGAGAAAACTCGATAAATCACTGCTTTCTATATAATAATTCAAGTTTTTTCAACAGGCACCTGTATTCGATTTACATGCTGAACATTTCTTGACGCTGATTGGTTCTAATTTAAAGACATACATGTAAACAATGTACAGTGCACATGCAAGGTCTACCAAATTACATACATGTATTATACTAATCTGCAAATAACCACCCGAAAATATTTTCACATTATTTTGTTGTATTTACCATAAAAGAAAACGTTTTCACCACTATCAACATGTTAATACGGTTTGTAATAAATTCTCGTTAGTTAATTTTGAAACTTTAGAAACTCGCCGGAGGCTCGCTCCTCAAATATAAAGATGAACTTACTCATTTGATAGCAAACCTATATGTATTCAATTATCTGGAAAAACACATTACCGCCCCTTTTACGTGTCCCTATTAGATAATAGTGACAGATGCTATGACTTTTCTCACCTTTATGATAACTGATCTGATGTTTATCATAATCACAACTTGGCACACTGACATATTTTTTATTTAGTTGTCGCAAAGCTAGGATAACTATCAAAACTATATTTAATTTCTTAGTCACAAGTTTAATTTTAATATAGTTGGACAAAAAAAAATATTTAGGACGCGATGAAACACGGACAACAAATAATACCAAAGAAAAAAAGGGTTTGCTCTCATCAAGGAATAAATATGGAATCAGTAGCTATATCATCTAACACTAGGTGTCAGCTCTGATTCGGGTTTGAAAATAAAGGTGGAAATATAAAAAAAATATTTACCAGTTGTGCATTTACTGCCATCTACTCAAAACTAAGTCACAGCTGCGGGGGAAGGCATATATGCTTAGGGGGGTTGACAATTTTTGCATGGTTGTCTGGAGAAAAGGTAAGTTAGCACATTATTCAAACGCAATAATGTAGTAATGCTATATACCACGGAACCCATCAATGAATAGGCTACACGATGGTCAACAGAATAAAGATCCACACACTATAGTTTCTTCGAACACTTCGACATAATTTCAAACTTTCATGTGAAAAATGATATTTTCTTAAATTTTACCTTTCCAACATGTATATGAATGGTTTTACTTATTCATATATAAATAAAAGTGCAATTTCACCAATACCTTATCTCCCCAAAATATGGGATATCCGCGTTGCTCGAATATTTCAAACTTTTTGTATGTGTGACCGGGGGGGGGGGGGGNCTAATTGCACATTGATTTAAAACTCAATACCTAATTTTAAATTTTCTATAATGTCTGTTCTTTCATTTGAACCCATAAAACATACAAAATATGTAGTATAAAGCAGTGAAAACAGAATTCAGAGAAATAGACTATTTTCTTAGGAACTGTATTCGTACACAACGACTATCAAAGGGACCTAATTGTGTTCTCGTATCTATTAGACCTCTGTTTATGTCATCTCAGTAATTAATATCATTCTGCATGATTTTCATCATCTTTCCAATCATTTTACAAAGTTTCGTTCTGATCCGTCCAATAACAAGCTGTTAATCTGAACTCAAAAATGACCACCCATAGACATGTAAAACAAATATTTATTTGTTTGAATATTTCAAATCTGAGGACTAATCCCTGTTATTAAAATGGCTGTAACTTTTCTATTTTCAAAGAAATATCTCCAAACAGTAAAAAACTAATGAAAGAGGATATATACATCTATATCTAAGTAGCATAAAAGTAGGGATAATGTGTTACTGAAGGATGGAAACTGTTGGTGAAACTCATCTAGAGAGAACTAAAGAAAGGTAGATATAAGTACCCGTCAAAGAGGAAATGGGCTTTACTTCATTAAATGGAAGACCAGTCTGAAGCTCAAAGAAGAATGGAATATACAGAAGAGCCACCAGCAGATATCTTCACAACTTACAGCAGGATGAGATGTCTTACATTTGTAAAAGGCCCTTTTAAGGGCCAAACAAATTTTCAAGAAAAGAATTTATGTTGTTATGATATCAGTTTTCTGGGCATGTAGACAAACAACAGACAGACAGATAGAAAACAAACAAACAAACAAACAAATGAATAAATAAATAAAGAATTAATACCAATGTGCAACCTATACTGGATGTGAAAGGGTCATCTTGCTCAAGACATATGTCTCGCACTATATTTCTCGAATTTTTGTTAATCTTAAGTCTTTAGATAGAAGTTTTCTATGTCTTGGTATAAATGCAGAAAACTGAATAAAATCTATAATGATCCTAACCAAGAACTGTTGGTTTCTGAATGCCACTGGGGTACATGTACATGTATGACAACAAGCCTCCAAATGGGCCAAAAAATACAATTTATTTGTAATTTCAACCAAATAACATTGTAAACATACCAGATTTTGGGTATTAAATGAGTAAAAATGGCAAAATCTATTGACCTGTACACAAGACAGGCTTACCTGCAAATGTTTATAAAACCCAATTATGGGGGGGGGGCAAATTTGCCATGAAGCAGTCAAAACTAGTATAAATTGATTGAATTTAAATTCACAAGGCATTGTTCTATGTACTTTACCATTTTCTGTCATTCCGCATCCAAATCATACTCGTGGTTTTACAGAAAAAGTCACTCTTTCTGGTTTTGAACTCCCCTCTATTAGGAACGAGAACACAATTATTTCTCCCCTATTTGTCTTTGTAAAAATAAACAAATGTAAAGACCAATTAAAAATTTCACCTGCGCAATTCTCATGACATTTGGCATACTTACAGAACAGCCTTAGTGTAAAAAAAGTATACGAAAAACTATGAACTTTCAACGTTTCAGTTTCTTTTAAATTTCCCAGAACTGAGGGAACCCTCATTGGTAAAGTTAGATGAGTTCCGAATATAGCAAATTTCACCTTTTTGCACTTGACCTAATCACTAATTGCACATTGATTTAAAACTCAATACCTAATTTTAAATTTTCTATAATGTCTGTTCTTTCATTTGAACCCATAAAACATACAAAATATGTAGTATAAAGCAGTGAAAACAGAATTCAAAAAAATACACTATTTTCTTAGGAACTATATTCCAACGACTATCAAAGGGACCTAATTGTGTTCTCGTATCATAAGTTCGATTTGTACTGGTAACTTGATACAAATGTAGTTTCCTTGGCTCTAAGCCTCAAACAGGGAACCCATTCACTTCCTGTTTAAAATTATATCCCCTGAAATCCTGCCACCTAGTGGTCATTGATTTAGCTATGAAATGCTATAAAGCATACTTAACTGGTCTGGTAACAAACATGTTCACTTTTGTATATATGTACATTTGTATTTGCTTGATCCATCATGTATGTAATATGCAAATAAAGTTATTACTATAATATTGCCGCCATGGTTTATTTCTTCACGACTCTGTGTATCATGTATTTTGGTCTTTTATCGGGTGTTGCTACACTGACGACAATGCTACACTGACGACAATGAATTAAAGTCCAAATTAAAAGGATGCTACATGATGGCACGAATTTCAGGAATAGTTTAACCCGTCTTGTTTATTTTTCAATGTCGGTGGGGAAGTCGGAGTATGTTTATTGCTTTATCCTGTCCTTAAATCGTTCGCCCGTCTGTTTGATTTTTGCTCATGAATCATAATGTCAATGGATCATGAAGTCACTTTCTTGTTGAACGAAATTACTGTCTCAGAAACCACTTCAAATTGACAGAGTTTTGTCCATACACTTTTGGATACTTCGAATATCTGTCTTTTTTAACCTGTTAATTCATGGTCGTCATGAGGGATTTAGGGAGGGGCAACGAATGAATTCGCAAAAGAGAGAAAATCAGGATCAGAACTTTAATGAAAAAAAGTTATCGGGACAGGAGGAAACTGAAAATAAAATTATCAGGAAGACATTTATAAAGCAAAATTTCGGGTTGGATTGCTTCCAGTAAAAAAAAATGGCAGGTTCGAGGATAGCACGAAAAAAATATTCAGTATCAGATGTTCCTTCCCTGTCCTCTCTAAAAATCAAATTGTTGCCCCCTATAAGTACTGAAATTCTGGCGTCTGAATCATTTTCTCTTTACACTATAGTTAGGTCTAAAGAAGTTCGATTTACAGTAAAAATCCCAGATCTGTGCCATTTCCATTGTAACGGTAACCATAGTGGAAACTATATTATTAAAATTATTATACGGACAGGCTAATAATATTCCTGCTGTATCAATACTTAAAAACAAGAACCAGGAAATGTTCCAGGGATCTTTACCAAACTTATTGGTATCTATGATTTTTTAATTTCTTAAAGTAAGTCAACTTGTTTGATACACACAAAAAGACTCAACCTTTTAGTTGCGAATCTTTAAAAAAAAATCACCCTTACATACTCCCCAAACAGTGCAGGTACATGCAAGCTGAGTTTCACCGATTTTTTGTATGTATCGGTGCAACACAACTCCTCGGACGAACTAGTTATCATTCATTGTATCTCAAGTTCTGGGACGACCTTTGGCGTCTTTAGCAGTTCTGTTTTCATTTCAAGAACTATTTCTTATACATAATATTTTAATTGATATAATTGACTTAAGTACTATCATAACATTATGAAGGATGTAAACGATATTGTACAATGTTGAATCATTATTTGAGGTTATTACCCGTATGGACTTTTCCCGAACGTTTGAATTCCGCGAAATGTAATATCAAACGAGGAAGGGAAATGTCGATTTAACATCCGAATCGGTTGATCAACGACCATGGGATCTCCAATGGCAAGGCTCTTGGATTTCATAGTTTCATTTTATAATGAGTAAATATTAAATAACAAAATGTATAATTTCAATTTATTGTACAACCATTATTTATAACAGTCACAACAATATATGATTTAACATATCAAAGTTTATCCACAACTTTGCTCAGTCGCTCATATGTGGAGAGTATATAAAAGAAAATGAAGGCCAACCATTATACATGTTATCAATACCCTTGTTTGCCTTAGGGACGCTGCATCTGACTAGGCCATAGAGATCATTGAAATATACATGTCACTGGGTGCGAAGTGCGACGCGAGAATTTTCTTATTTTCGTGAATGGCATTTAACTTATATAGTTGTGACTCGATTTAGTGTCTTTTTATGTCAATGTGCACCTTATTGCAGTCAATTTGTCATTGACTTAAATAAGGCAGTTAATCGAGTCGCATCTATAGATATTAAATGCCATGACATAAATAAGGCAATTCTAGCGTCGCACTTCGGCCCAGTGCATGTCTTGTGCATTATTATGTAATATCACATACACGTGTTTCATTATACATGCAAATACTACAAGGCTAAATTCCCCGCCCTTGACGATTTCACCCTACTTTTCCAGTGGCAGTCAGAATTTCCCGTCCCATGGCCATTTCCATACCCCAAAGTGATTATTTATCAACAAACTTGTTCTCGTCTTGATATAGCTGAAATATTGCTGAGTAGACGTTAAACAATATTCAATCAATCAATCAATCCATATATATTTCTAACACACTTGGAATTATTAATCATTCATACGAACAAACACATGCATATAAATGTACCCTCATCTTCTCTCTCACGACGTCACACACTGGCATCACTTCCGATGGGAACACATTATTCAAATGACTTATATCACAGTTTAATATTAAGTATACTGGCACTTGTAAATGCTTTTGCATATGTGTTGAGCATAAATTATAAAATATACTCTGATCTAATCAGAATAAAGGTATACATAAATAATACGATGTATGTATAATATGTATAAACATAGTCAACTTTGTTACTTATATACTCAACCATTTGTCAAAATATTGATCATGGTCCAGTAATACCCCTTTGCTGCATATTTTTCACTGGTTGTAATAAAAAATAAGCAATTGCTCACCGGTAGTCATAAATCACAGATGGTCATAATATCAACATACACGTCTGTCCTTCGCGCTAGAAACCGAAAAAGTACGCAATGAGTACATGTACGCATTTTCCGAATCCTCCTGATTTTATTAACACAGAACAAAGTTAACAAAAACTATGGTAAATGCATATTGCATTACTCTTATGCATTGCATTACTTTTGCATAGACCTAAGTACTGAATTGGTTGTACTCTTAGAGCTGGAACATCCCAAAAGAACTACTACTCCATGTATTTTGGTGTAAGTTTCTGTTTCTTGATGGCGGCAGTTTCAGTGCAATTCTTATTTCATCTCCTTTTTCTAAAGCATGCACCTGTTCAATGTAACTCACATGATTAAATTTATTATTTTTTACGATACATTCAATGTTTGTAAATTCAATATCTTTAAAACGATTTCCGGTATTGCTATGGCGCAGTGAATGTTGGACGTCTCCCAACATTGTCGCGTTAACGTTTTCAATATTGATATTAACACGATTGTATATGAAGTATACACCAGGCTCAGGAACTATAATGCTTTCGCCATTCACCTTGATTTCAGTGGTGTTCACTCTTATATCCCAATTCTTTAGGCATTTGCGTAACTCTGCAAAAATAAAAAGGAACTATACTCAAAAGGCAGAATTTATAAATCATTTACATGAGCATATGCAGAAACTGAATTCATAGTACTTCGGTGTTTAGTTATTTGATGTACCTCGTTTTACTTTTAAGTTTGTTCTCTGGCCATGTGCATGTAATTCTGTCAGAATTTCGGGCTGATCTAGTTTTATCCATTTAAAAGCTTTATAATTTTTTGCCCAGTGACCCCCCTCATTTTTTTCTTGGCACAATTTTATTCAATTGGTGTTATTT
Source organism: Modiolus philippinarum (assembly GCA_002080025.1). Lineage (NCBI taxonomy): Eukaryota > Metazoa > Mollusca > Bivalvia > Mytilida > Modiolidae > Modiolus > Modiolus philippinarum. The sequence continues at coordinate 51,321 of MJUU01055509.1, read as the reverse complement.
TCTCACACTAATCATCGGATAAACATTGGTCATGTTAAACCTATGAAAAAATAGTTTTCTATTAGAAATAGAAATAATTCAGTTTCCCGCCATTTTTTGAAACACTCAAATAAAATTTCATAGGAATCATATTTTTGGCTTAAAATACAGCTTTTTCAGTTTCGTAACAAAAAATCACATTCAATTTAAATCCTTGATATTTTAAAATTGACCAGTGAACATCCTTAAAAACAAATTTTTGAAGATCTTTGAACGCGGTATCATTGGAAAAAATGGCGGTACTTCAATACCACTAAGCAACACCAATAATGTATAATTCAGTAATGTGCACGCTTTAATTTATATTCATGTTCTTGAAAAACAGTGATGAAAAAGTGCATGATTTTTCTCAATGAATGTAATTTGTATTATAGTGCATGAAAAGTACTGTTTTGTAAACTATCGAGATTATGTAATGTGTACAGCATTTTTAAGTATTCAGTTAACACCATATGCTGATAAAAATCTGAGGAAGAACCTGTTTCCTGAAAATGCTCTAAAACGATCTTGTTTACACGTACATGTTGAGATAAGGAGAACTAAAACTTACTTGAATCTCTACATTGCGATAACCTGATTCTGTTTGTAGTGAAATGAAATGCAGCTGTAAAATAAAGAAAATATATTTAAAAAGTGCTTGACGATAAAAACAATTGATATGTTTAAATTTCTAACATTGAGGGTAGCTTTTTTGGAAAAAAAATATGAATCTGATTATTTAATAAAAGAAAAATGTATAAGGACGACGTTTGGAGGGAAAATAACCTGGTTCACATTTTGCTCCAGTATAAACCAATTTTTTTTTCTTGTTTTTGCCCACAGGGGTAAAACTGGCCTTTATGAAAAGCACTTATAACAAAATTCATGCATAAAAAAAAAATAAAAAATAAAAACACAAAATTCAAATTATATGAATATATAAGAACACAAGAATTAAAAAAAAACAAAATCTAAAACAAACAAAACACCAATTTACATGTGATTAATGTTCTTTGTGTTCACGTTTTATGTCACAACTGTTTAATAACACTCCAAGTTTGAGTGACATAATATGTTGACACTTGCTTATAAAAAAAGATTCATCAAGTTGCATTCAATAACTGTATGTGTGAATACACACAGTATAAAGTAAATAACAATAATTAAACTATTAAAATAATATCACACTCACCTTTGTTTTTTACTTCATTCTTTGTCTTTTTGATATACTGTTAATTTAAATAACACAATTTTACGCTTATTTATGCAAAATTCAATGTGTTATTAACTTTTCAAATATACAGTGGTTTGAAAATTAAATCAAAATATTGCACCATATTTAAATGTCTATCAGAAATAAGCAAATATATTTATTTGCAAATTTACGGCCATAGGGGCCTATATAATAAGAAATACAGAAATAAATTTGGAAGAGCGCAAATGACTTAGTCAAATGTTGTGTAGATTTTTCAACAGCAGTATAAAGACTACGAAAATATGGGTTAAGAAATAAGCTAAAATATCACATAAAAATCACTTGTAGGGAATTTGAGAAAGGTAATAATCCTTTTACATTTCGTGGATATAATGAACAGGACATAATACAACAAAAAAAAAAACAAAACAAAAGAACACACACACACACACACACACACACACACACAAATATAAATAAAACATTCGTGAATTTGCAACTGCACCATTTCACTAGTACGTTCCAATTTATTGCAGAAACACCTATGATATCTCACCTGTTTCATGGTTTCTATGAGATTCTCCATAGTGCATGGTCTACTTCCAGCATTATCCACTTTCTGTCCGTTTATATACAATGAACCAAAAGCATTAATGATTTTCTGGCAGTTTATAATTGATGGGTCTGTGGTAGGCAATGTTGGAGAACGGGACGGAGGTTGTACCCAAGGAGCAAATGTTTGTGTTGGATTGTTATCCTGTTGTGTATTTTTCTTTGAATCCGACTTTGATGATGTATAATTATGTATAATAAACACCGCACACACTATGACACCTATCAATAGTATTGCATTAAGTACCAGCATCACCCGGAAACTGATTTTAAGTTTATGGTAAGACAAAGCAATTTCTGTGTACTGTTTTTGTAATTCAGCTATCTGTGACGGTAACAAACTTTCTGTTAAGCTATATTTAGTCATCCTCCGTGGTCCTAGATCTGTCGGGATATCGTTGTTCTCACTACAACTAGGACATATCGATGCCTGTGAACATTCGGACTCTAATCGGAATTTTGCTCTCGAACCCATTATATTCAAATTTAATGTGTTCTATTTTTACTTCCTAGTATAACACTTCACTGCTAGGTTCCGGTAAAAAATCCATTTTTATAAAAAAAATCATTTGACTTGACGTATTCCACGGAGAGTAACAAAGCTCTATTATAATACAAGTTTATTGGCTTACTGATATAAGTTTTTCCGGTCCTTATGATATCGTTTTACTCTCTTCCTCTTTTGGCTGAAAATAGAATTTATAAATTATCAAATTTAACTTTACAAATATTACTTGTAACATTGACAATTAGATTTATTTGATGACAAACATGTAAACTTTAAATGATAATAAGGATTATCTTCATTTTGATCTTGACGCACGCAACTGAACTGTATATGGTGATTTTGCAAATTAAACCACATTTAATGATAACACAATGAAGTGCAATAGAATCAAGTATATTAAGTATTTTAATATTATATCATCATTTTCCATCGGTTCTACTCTGTCTTCTTCTAAAATTAATACCGTTTCATCTTTTTTCAATACTCTAAATTCATATTTTAAAATAAAACCAAAACATCCTGTAATTTGTTTTTAAATAATAGCCTACCATTTTGTATTTTTTCAGAAAAAAATATTTTTTCATTATCACCCATTTTAAAGATATGCACATATACAAAATAGCATTTTCAAAATAATACCCTACTGTATGAAATTACCCAATATATGATATGCCTATACCGCCTTAGCTTTTTCACTTTAAATGATGCGTTCCTTTGCTTGGTTTGACCATGTATTTGTAGGAACTTTGTCTAATGAGCATTTACTTCATATCCTTTCTTTGTTTAAATTGGACCACAATGCAAACGTTCCAAAATTTCATTCTTGATGTTCAAGGAAAGCAAATATGACCTTATTTTTCTTTTAACTTTTCACAATCAGCTGATTAGCCAAGAACAGCTTGTAAAAATGCTTTTTGTTAATTCTAACCATATACAATGATCATTTGCAGAAGCAGAAAAATAAATTAACTTACGCCCTGAAGAAATTTAATTGCACGTCCCGGTCAAGTTATCCAAGTTATTCATACTCGGAAATTTCATAATCCTAAACGTCATAAAATTTCCCGAAATCGCATTGACCTGCATTTACAACTTATGTTTTGTGTATATATATACAAAGATATCAGGTAATATGAGATCAAGGACGTATCTGTGTATCTATCAGGGTATATATTTAAATTTCACTTCAGTTTGGTTGTTTAATAATAAAACCACGTGACTGCGAAAGTGCATACATGTAGCACCACACTATCGGCCAAGTGCGAATGGACGAGATCATTATTTTAGTCAAGCAATATATGCGATTGTTGGGGAAAAGAAATCATTATTACTGTTATAAACATTAGTGATTTTTTTACAGTAATAATTTCTTTATCGGGATCACATCTATTGTTTAGAATATAATAATGATCTCATCTATTCGCTCTTGGCCGATAGTGTGAAAGTAATATTTAGGATTGTGTGGGACTGTTATTGTTGGCAATTCGTTTAACGAATGCTTTTCGATTTATTCTGCTTTTTTACTAGTCCATTTTCTGATAGTACAGAAGTACTATATACATGTACTTGTCTGTTAACTTAATATGTTTAATGGGCTCTTTAAAAGAGATTTCCGCATGCTCATTCACAAAGGTGCTAAATAAATGAGAATTTACAATTAATTTTGAAATATATAGAAACTACTACCGTGAAATGAAAGGCATGCTTTCAATTTGTCATGTTCAGATATGTCTATATTCTTGAAACGAATTAGTCGACTGATATGCGTTGATAAAATAGTCACTTTTTTTTTCTTTTTCTTATTATCTAATGGTACCAAATGTGTATTCTTCAGAATTTGATTCTTCAATTCATACTGTTCAGTGCTGTTTGATTAAAATAAATATACAAAAATATGTACTGAAAGGACCCTGATGGGTGTTGTTTTGGTCTGGATTGCTGCTATGCTTGTAGATCTGCAAAGCATGCTTTAGCCTCTGTCTTTGCAGCTCTGCAAAAATATCAATCCAGACAAAACGCAGCAATACGCCCTGAGGATTCCTAAAGACAAATCCTGAAATCCTGAAATAACTGCTTTAAATACATGTAGTGATTGTTTGTTGTGATTAATATTGTTTATTTACAATATTATTGTTTTTCTTTTTTATCCATATCCATGTATGTCATGTTTTTGTATGTTAGTATTGTATATGGTGTTCGAATGTACCTGTCTGTCATCTCTTTGTATGTATATATTGTATTTTGCGTCCTCTTGTACACAATGTGTCTGAGGCTGAATAAACTATTTTGTCTTGTCTTTTGTCTTCGTTTTTATACATTGACTTTAAATACTATATTTCTACATGTATCTACCTTGGCTAATGACATGTAAAGTAATTAAAACAAAATTAGTTTAATTTTTAGTGTACGTCAAACTGCATAAATAACAAAATACCAAAGTTGCTGTGAATTTAGTTTCTGCATATGCGCATTTCAACAACTTGTGTCTCTTCAGAACAGATAAAATCATCATTTGGAAATCCACCAACCGAAATATGTGTAAAACCTGATAGAGAACAAATTACCAATAGGATCGAAAGGATCTAAATAGAAAAGCCAAAATCAGCTTAGGACAGATCTATGTTAGAGGGAGAGTCATAGAATCCCGACTGCTCTGACCAGTCATAGAGCCATGACTGCAGTGGCCAGTAATAGAGCCCCGATCGCTCTTACCTGTCATAGTATCCTGACTGCTCTGACCTGTCATATAGAGCCCTAACTACTCTGAACAGTCATAGAGCCCTGACTGCTCTAACCTATCACAGAATCCTGACTGCTCTGTCCGAGAAGATAAAATTAATTGATCAAAAGTAAATAAAGTAAATTTCATTCAAAGTCGGTAAAAGTAAAACAATACAAGAACCGTAAATACTCTAAATCTAATAACATAAAATCATCCAGGGCTCTATGACAGGCCAGGTCGTTCAGGGCTCTATGACCAGAACAGGCCAGAGCATTCAGGGGTCTACGACCAGAACAGGCCAGCACAGTGAGGGCTCTGGAACAGTTCTAAAGTTAACTGCTCTATGACTGGTCTAGGTTAACTTGAAAATGGCACTAAGTCAACCCAGAGGAGCATTTTTGACTGGTTCAACTCCCGGGGTTCAAGTTAACTTGGCGATAGGTTATGTCTACAACCTTATGTATTTGAGCAAATGTTTTGTACTTCCGTCGGTTTGGGCGGAATTTTTCCTCGTCCACATTTACTCCATGTCCTTTCATATTTTCATGTCATCCTGAACGATAGCAAAATCCATACTAATTTGAAGTAAGGCAGACGCTTTCACCCTAATATGATCGTTGTCTTCTAAAAATAAAATGTTTCATTTTAAGATCTATCCACGAATATTGCATAAACGGTTACTTTCAACGTTTGGAGATACACAAAGTCCACATACAAAGAATTGTTTTTATGATTAACCTAAAATAACTTATATCTCTTTGTATATACTTACATTTTAATGTTGTAGGATTCCAAAATATTCCGTGGCAATTTGATTTTTATCTTAAAATTCTTTTCTGTATAAAAAGAATGCTGAGAATACACGTTATTGCATTCAATTTCAGCTCCAGAAAATCATTATCATTATATCAAGTATGATTACTTCATACAAACCACAGAGTAATGACCGAGAACTGAAAACATAAAAAACAGTCATTGCACTCGTTATCGTTCTTTCCTACTTTTCTGTTGAATAGATGCAAATTTAACACACTTTGACAGGTTTTTATTTGAATAAGTATCAAAATCACTTATAATAATACATGAAACAGTATACAAAAAGATTACGATCAACTGATTTGATAGATTTTTTTTTTATGTATGTATGATCGAGAGCGTATAATCATTGCTTTGTATATTTTTAGGCATGAAAAAATATAAATGAATGAACATTTTTTTAAACACAAACAAAATGTGGAGAAAGACATAATGTTATGGGCATTCAAATAATTTCCGTTGTAATTAAGAATCCATTAAAGAAAATGTTAGAAAATGCCGGGAAAAGCAATATACCCGTACGGAAATGGTAATCCTCTGAGGACAAAGAAAGCACACAATCGAATTTGATACAAGTCAAAGTTACTCGAGTAATATCTTAAGGAGGTTTGCTCCTCATGTTTTGGGATTTCTGTCAGATTTCCGGAATCCTCGGGTTTTATCCATTTAAAAGCATTATAATTTTTTGCCCATTGACCCCCTTATTTTTTCCCATAATTTCATTTTATACATCTTTGTGAACATTCTGTAAGAAATTCATTGAATTCTATTTATTCCGTCACATTCATTCATAGTCAAACCTTGTTAATGTTAATCCTATGAAAAATCAGAGGAGTTCAGTTTCCCGCCAAATTTTCAATCACTTAAATCTCAAAAACGAGATCATCAACCTATCAATTTTTTTCTCTTAAATTACTCCACTTTTAATTTTCTAACTAAAAATAATGTTTATTTGAAATCCTATTTATTTTCAAATGGAGTAGCCAACCCCCTTAAAAAACAAAAAGGCGGCATTCATATCTGATGGATTATGAGAGTATGATATTTTGAAAACTAATAAACATCTCCCTCTTACCTCTGTCCTAAGGTTGTGTAATTACGGTTTCCGATATTTTTTAATTCTAGAGCAACCCAAGAAACATTATTTCCTCCCTTTAAGGGAACAAAACACAACAATATACTAGATAGAAAAAAGAAGGGAAACGGGGAATGTGTCAAAGAGACAACGACCCAAAGGGGAGTAATAATAACAACTGACTATATCGATAAAGCCATATACAACTCAACTTCTTGTTTCGTTTCACACAAGATCACCTTGGTTTTGTTGTATTGGTTTGTGATGCAATTACAAGGTCAGGGTCAGGGAAATTTCGAAGGATGCACCTCACTGTACACCTCCACAAATCCGCCTTTGAAACATTTGGCTTACGAGAATCCTTATGGATTTTTGTGAAGTCATTATCGCATTTCAATTCTTAATGACTCTCATCCTTTTTAAATTCTTTTAGATTGAACTGAAACATTTCGATACTCTTTTCTCTTCAAAATAACTCCTTGTGATACGTGACAATGCATAAATAGTGAATATTTGGGACCATGACATTTCAATTATATTTAACATTGTTTTCATCTGTCACAACTTGAAATTGATTTGGAGAATTTTCTTACATAAAATTTACAAGTTTAAGAAATTGTGACGGATAAAACCGTGAAATTGTGAAACAAAAACAAAACACACACAACACAAAATCATTATTTTTCCGTTGTCACAAATTACGAATTGAAAAATAATGTTTAAAGTAAAGACTTGATTTCACTGATAAGATAATGGCCATGTATAGCTACATGTACCTCGGTATTAAGTTATTCAACTCATTAACACATTTTACAGGAATATGAAGAAGTCATTTACAAAGTACTTATTATTTTGCAACGCTAAGTGCATTTGGATTTTACCAGTAAACTGGAAAAAATATTATGCTACCATTCTCATGTTTATTAATTTCTAACTTCTTTTCATCCATATGAGATGTACATGTAGTAACTGATTCACGACAAGATGAAACAAACATCAGTCTATTGTGTGGTTTTTTACAGCCATTTAAAAGTAGTGAAATAGACAAAAGTGAACCTCAGTACCCGCAATGTAAATATAGGGTCATTAAGTACATTACTTTCTTTTTAACTAAGTTTCAGTCCAGTGTAGTTCAGTCTATAACAGACTTGAACTAACGTACAATGTTCAACATTAAAATGATTTTTACGTTCAAAATATCACTCAAATTGTAATGATAGCAGCGTTGTCACAGCTAAAATAGTAGTAGTATTCAAAAGCAAATTGATTATTTTTATTTTTACGTAATGTTATTATCCTTTTAAGTTGTGATAGTTAAAAAAGCAGCAAGATCAATATTTTTTCTATTTTTTGGATTGAGTTCAGTCATTCTTCTCCGTCTAAAACGAACAGCTGTAAAACGATTTTATTTCTTGTATAAAAGTACTCTAAAATACCCTTAGCCGTATAATATAGTAAGGATTTGTGGTTTTCCTATGAATCATTATTTAGAGATATAATTTGTATTTTAAATACTATAAAGGTGACATTGGATCAAAAGAATACAGGTATAACAAGAATAAATTTAAATATCCAACAGGTCAAGTATATATTAATTTGAGTCATACTAAACTAGGAAGTACAATATCATTTAACCATATCATAAAAGATGCATTTTATGGATACTATATGATTATCTGGAAACACTTTAATCTTTCCTTTCCATACGTTATTCTCAGAAGGCAGATCTTAGCAAATCTGCACGTACCAAAACAGTAACCTTATTCAGTACATGTATTTAATAAGCTAAGAAAAAACGAATAGCTTAAAAGTAAACTCATAAGAAAAAAATATCAAGATATAAAACAACGCTACATGCTTAACCTCCGTCTTTACAGCTATAAAAGATAGCCTGCAAAACAATTTTGAAAATTGCTTTTTAAGAAACGATGTAAATGAAATGTTCATATTGAGATGGCCTGCAAATTGCTTTTAAGAAACGATGTAAATGAAATGTTAATATTGATTTAACTGGAAGATCAACTAATCATCTTAAGCTGTATCGGTATTAAAACGTTTGACTTTTCTACACTTTATACATGTACTACCATTCACCATGAATATACTGATATCTCAACTGAAAGATTTAATTCATAGATGTTTCATTAGTAAGAACGGTGAACGGAGATAAAAGCACATTGTAATAGAAAAACAACAAGCATACTTTTCGAATAACGACTCAGAATCGGAAAATATACAGAGGAAGAAGTGATTAAAGTGTAAGAGTTTCTGGTTAACAGTATATTTGTCGAAGATGGCACATCTTTTAGAGTATCGGCTTTTGTACAAAATGTACTCTTATGAGGGGTAATGAGGCTGAATTCGTCGATGGACTTCTTCAAAATAAAGATAAAAAAAAATAGCCCAACCTTTGCACTTCAATCTCCGTTATATAGATATTTTCCACTGAAAATCCTCGCTGCTGTGATTTTCTACGTCATCTATAAAAAAACTGAAATTAATGAGACTAGACACTTCCACATCTGCCACATGTCTTGACTTTCATCTAGAAACTGAATTGCCCACAGAGGTAAACTTTTAAAGTAAGCTGTATGACAAACGCGATGACTTCTCTTTTCTAAAAGTCAACTTCCCTTTTCTTTGTACCAATATTCCAAAATTTGCCAGCATATGGAGTCAACATTTCTCAACTCATTTGCTACTCAAGTGCCTGACGCAAATAACAGAGACTTCGTTGCAAGAGTTCTGTTGCTTACAAATAGGCCACATAAACAAGGGTTTGTTACCCATAATTTGAAGTCTTCACTACAGAAGTTATACGGTCGATATGACCATCTTGTTAGCAACCATGGGACATTTGTTTCCCAGATGACAGCATTTGTTTCTCTTTAACAACGTAAGTTTGAATTTTTTCTTCTTCTGGATTTGGTTTATCTTCTTCATTTGTATGCATGTACCAATATTTCTTTTCTGTGCCGTACTTGTATGATATTTTGGTTCTTTGTGTATTGGATGAGTCGTTGAATGGGGGTAACAGCAAAATTCCCGAACAGCGTTGTCAAGAGCCTAAAAGTCCACGAGACAAAACAAAACAAATCAAGTGGAAACCAGCGGAAAAAATGTCGACCGCAACGGCCGTGACTTGGTCGAGGCATTTCAAAATAAATGGTGGTTTAAACTTGTTTTATGGCATGCAAAACCTCCCCTTCCATTGTGTTTGTGCCCGGTAGCAACTCAACAGGAATTGCCATTGAAAGGTCGTAGACAGTTAAAAGAAATGATCATCCCAGTACCAAGTCAAAAAAGAATCTTGAATAAGAGTACAGACCGAAACTTCATATTTTTCCACAAGGGACTGACATCTATTAAAGATCGTATGGGACGGAATCATTTTGAAGCTTTGATTAATAAGGCGGTAACGCAGATAAATATGTCAAATTAGAAAGTGTGTAATTTATGCTAGATCCCCATCCCGTAAGCAGGATAAGCTGGAATATTACTGTCCATGTTAGGGAAATTGATAATTTTGAAATTGAAATCGTCCCTTTTGTCGTAAATTTCAGTACTGAGCTCGAGATGACCATTTTCGTCAAATTCGAGATATAAGTCAAAAAAAAAAAAAAAAAAAAAAAAAAAAGATCTAGCTGGATTGAGAACTTCAGGTTGAATTTGCATGGGACTTGCTAGCAAAACTTAAAACATGCAAAAATATAATACTAATCTCACATAAGACAGAAAAATCCTACAAGGTGATATTAATTATAATGGTAAATAGGTTAAGACTTCATCACCATATGCAATTCATCAATATCATTAAATACAAGGTGATATTAATTATAATGGTAACTAGGTTAAGACTTCATCACCATATGCAATTCATCAATATCAGTCAATACAGAACACCCCTTTCATATAGTGCTCTGGAAATCAAAATCAACAAGAGCTGTCGCCGAATGGCAGCCAAAGATACCCCCCGCTCATTGAACCCTGAATCGATATGGTAAGTGCAAAATTAATTTGGTGTGGACACAATACAGGTGCGGACACAGTACAAGTGTGGACACAATGATATAATCTTCAAGAAAAAACTTTTCACAACGGTTCCAATGAAAACACTCTGTCTAAATCAGACAAATATAAAATTCACCCTTTTCAGCCTATTTGACATTTTACACATCTACATATAGTGTTCATCCTTTGTCTAAAGTTTCATCAAAATCCTTCAAGTGGATTAAGAGGAGTTGTGCGTAAGAGGTAATCCATACATAGGGAATCAAGGAAAACTCAAAGTT
>MJUU01055509.1:20974-39756 GCA_002080025.1 Modiolus philippinarum | reverse complement strand
TCCTTCAAGTGGTTTAAGAGGAGTTGCGCTTACGAGGTAACCCATAAAAAGGGAATCAACGAAAAGTCAAAGTCGGATTATCTCCCCTTCCTGGTTTCTGACAATAATTATATTCCTTCATGCACATCTCCTAATAGTGTTCTTACTTTGTGTGAAGTTTCATTAAATTCCTTCAAGTGGTTTAAAAGGAGTTGTGCTTACGAGGTAACCCATACATGGGGAATCAAAGAATAGTCAAAGTCCAATTATCTCCCCTTCCTGGTTTTGGACCATAATTTTATTTCTTCATGCACATCTCCTAATAGTGTCCTTCTTTTGTGTAAAGTTTCATCAAAATCCTTCAAGTGGTTTAAGAGGAGTTGCGCTTACGAGAAGTGTGGACAGACGGACAGACGGACGGACAGACGGACAGACAGACAGGGTGATTCCTATATACCCCCCCAAACTTTGTTTGCGGGGGGTATAAAGAAGGAAACTCTATAGTGAAAAAATATGCACCAACTAGAATTTTGAACCATTAAATTCACTACAGTTGGGAAATCAGTGATTGTTTCCACTTGTGGTTAACTTACGACACACTGAAAGGCTAAATGTAAAAAATTCTACCATTTCATATTGCTGACAATTGAAAAATAAACTGAAACAAAAAGACACCCTTTAGCGGTGCGTCTGCATATACCCGTGCATAAAGTGACTCCGTTCAATTTTCCTGCAGTAAACACCGTATAATACGTTCACACCTTCTAGCACTAAAGTTTTCACTAGATGTCAATAATAGTTTTGTTTAAATATATTTATTATTAACATACGTAGAGTGTTATGACCATACTCAGACAAAAATATCACAACAAACAAAATTTTGTTAAATTTAGATATTGCTTATTTTAATAAAATCGGTTTTCGGGTCAGCACCGAAGTACTGATTACTGGGTCGGTGAATACCCCCGAGGACTAACAGTCCACCAGCAGAGACACCGGCCCAGTGGTAATAAATAACAAAATACCGAAGTTACTGTTAATTTATTTTCTGCATATGCGTATTTCGACAAGTTATGTCTCATCAGTGAAGATCAAATCAAAACATTTGGAAGTCCATTAATCGAAAAACGTGTAAAACTAATAGAGAATAAATAACCAAAATGATCTTGACATGCTCACTGGACCGTGAAATTGAAGTCACACATAAAAATCACAAAGAAAATGTCATGTATTTCTTAAGACCAACCTACATACCAAATATCATTGATGTACCGCAAATAGTTAATGAGAAACTGATCTAATCATAATCACCAGACCATAAAATTTAGGCCATTGACAAAAACCATATGACTGTCATGTACTATCCAAGACCAACCTATAAACCACATATAATTAACCTACCACCTATAGTTACTGAGAAATAAAACTAATCACAAACATGTAACATGTTCTTTGGACCATGAAATTGAGGTCACAGACGAAAGTCATAGCAGACTGTTACGTACTACCCAAGACCAAACTATATACCAAATATTTTTGACCTACCACTTACAGTTACTGAGAAAATGAACTGATCACAAAAACTTAACATGCTCACTAGACAATGAAATTGAGGTCAAGGACAAAAGCCATATGACAGACTATCATGTACTATCTAAGACCGACCTTCATACTACATATCATTGACCTAACACTAAAAGTTACTGAGAAACTAAACTAATCACAAAAACTTAACATGGTCATTGGGCCATGACATTGAGGTCATAGACAAAAGCCATTTGACAGACTGTCATGTATTACTCAAGACCAACATATATGCCGAATATCATTAACGTACCACTTATAGTACCTGAGAAAATGACCTAATCACAAAAACTTAACATGAACGTTTACGCTGTTGCCGGACCCCGCTGCCACCACAATACTTTGTACGCATAATTTATGTATCGCTTTCCGCACCTTTCGTCCCGGCCAAGACAATAAAACGTAGTCCTTGACATACTGAACATTTTTGCAATTTAACTTAACTTCTATCTCAAATCATTTTTGATATATAATACACAATGTATAAAATTGGACCAATTAAGGACAATAATTCCTATATGGTATTTAGATTTTCTTCAAAATTGGCATGTGGGTAGATCTTTGATGCACAGAACATTTTTGAAATTTAACTTTAACCTCCATCTTAAAATGAGTTTGAAATACACGACGAAATATATAAAACAACAGCAGTAGAATACCGAAGGAACAAAGCACAAGATTACACAAATCAAAGTCCAGAGACAAGGCAAAAGCAAGAACACCAAAAGACGGAAGACCAAAGACACCACATGCCCACAAAACACACGAACGTTACATATACAACATAAAAAACTAAAGCACTAACAGTGTGAACTCTCAATAAACAAGAGTGACAGCAGGTGCCCCGGAAGGGTAAGCATGTCCTGCTCTGTGCACAGCACCCGTGTTACTGTCAGTGGGTCAATCCAGGGTAAAGTCGAAACCGGTAATGTCAAATCAGGGAAGAAGCGAATCTAGCTGAAAATGTCAGTTTTCATTTGTGACACTGACATTTCATATCTATCTATGATGTCGTGGTGACGGCCATAGAATTTCTGAAGGGACGAAAGTAACAAAGGCTGAACATATCCCTGACTCAGCAGTTTTTGTGACAGTGCTTTTGCTCTTTCCACAAAGTCACTGTATGTACTGCACGCTCTACAGTTACGAATTAATTGTGAAATATATACTCTATATGCTGGGGATGCAGGTATATTGCTGCAGAGAAAGGGAAAGTTCACAATTGGAAAGTCAAAATCATAAAATCATGAAAAATATTACCAATAAAGGGCAGTAAGTTCTACAGGGGTCAATGCAGATTTTCTTAAAATTTCATGAAAATAGATCTTGATATGCTGAACTTTTTTGCATGTTAAACTTAACCTCTATCTCAAACTGATTTTAATATACAAGACGAAATGTATATAATTACGACTAATTTGACCAATAAAGAGCATTATCACCCTTCCCCATGGTTATATCAGCCTGTAGAGCCTTTCTGCAAAAGCCATATCTGGTTGACCCGGAAATATCAGGAGTTGACTTGGATATATCAAGCGATTCTCCCAAAGTTTCAAAGGCAATAACTTTTTTTCAAGTTTTCAAATGAAATAAAATGGCTAAAAATAAACATCTATTGCATTTGCTCTTTCCGATTAGGTATTCAAAACAGAATCATGATTACACAAATAGATAAAACAGACGTTAGAAAATTTGTAGAAACTGGGTCGTTTATATATCTTGCACAGCTTTGACGTTTTCACATTATGACGTCATAAAAGCTCCAAGGAACGATGGAATAGCGTAACAACCAAAGGTTCCTGCAAAATTCAAAATCGACATTATTTAGAGTGTTTCGGTCAAAATATTCATCCAGTTACAAAACCTTTGCCAATAAAATGATTAAAAAAATATATAATATGTTTTTAAGCTTAAAATTGTTGAAAAGGCGAGAATGACATGTATGCCGAAATTCCCGCGCAACTTTGGGAGAATTTGAAACCTCGGTTCAATAATTACAAATCTTAAATACAAAATAAAGGATGATAAACAAGTTATCGGGCTTTTGACAGCTATATCACCCGCTCGCCGGAATATGAAGCTTGGGGCACGTTCGCTACGCTCACTCGCCCCTGTGCTTCATATTCTGGCTCACGTGTTGATATTTTAAGATACATATTTGTCAAGAGCCCGATAACATATACATAACTCCTACAGGGGTATTAAGAGTTTCTTTAAATGGACCTGAGTGTAGATTGTGATATGATGAACATTTTCGCAATGGAAACTTAACCTCTATCTCAAACTGTTTTTGAAAAACAAGAAATATACAAATCACGAAAAATGTGACTTATAAAGGACAATAACTCCCACATAGGTATAGAGATTTTCTTCCAAAATTGGCATGGAGATACATCTTGATATGATAAACATCTTTGGAAATTTTAACTTAACCTCTAGCTCAAACTGTTTTGGTATACAAGACGAATTATAAAAAATTACGAAAAAATTGACTAATAAAGGGCAATAACTGCTACATTGGTATAAAGATTTTCTTTAAAATGGGCATGTGGGTAAATCTTGATATGATAAACAATTTTTGCAAGTTAAACTTAACCTCTATCTCAAACTGTTTTTGGTATATAAGACAAAATATATGATATTAACAAAAATGTGACCTTTAAAGGGCAATAATTCCTACAGGGTATTAAGATTTTTTTTTACAAAATGGGCACGTGGGTAGATCTTGATATGATTAACATTTTTGCAAATAAAACTTTACCTCTTTCAAACTGTTTTTGAAATACAAGACGAAATATATAAAATCACGAAAAATTTGCCTAATAAAGGACTTTTTAGATTTAGATTTTCTTAAAAATGGGCATGGAGGTAAATCTTGATAAGCTGAATATTTTGCAATTTAAACTTAACCTCTATCTGTTATAGTTTTTTAATAGAAAATAAAAAAAAAATCAAAATTTTGAAAATTACATGAAAAAGGCATATAACTCTAAAATGGGTTATCAGATTTTCTTTGAAATTGCAGGGTACATATAGGAAGATCTTGTCATGCTGATCATTTTTATCCCATGTCAGATCTTTTACATCTGCAAAGGTTTTTGAGTGACTTGCCAAAAACAGCAATTTACCCCTATGTTCTATTCTTAGTAACAGCAGCCATGTTGTTTGGTCCTTGGACTAACCGAACACATTTACAAACTACATGACCTGGTGATGACCCAGGCCAAGTTTGGTTAAAATTGGCCCAGTGGTTTCAGAGGAGAAGATTTTTCGAAAACAAGTTAACGACGGAAGCCAAGTGATGACAAAAGCTCAACCTGGCATAGCCGGATGACGAGAGTGTTATGGTGAAATACATGTAACACATCTCTCTCATCCTATCAAAATACTAGATTTTTGCATGAAGTATAATAATTATATATCAACTTAATATAATGTGCAAAGTGCAACATACAGGGGCACTGACCAAAATTGTCAGAAATTCTTATCCTATAAGTTAAAATGCTTTGAGACAAAAGATGTAAAAAGGAAATAAACTTATGATCAATATGCAAAAAAGAACACATAATTATATCGCGGTTCCAAATACTCCATTTGCAGGAGAAGGTGACCATGCCTTCATGCCTAAAAAGTCACCTTCAAGGAATTAAGTTCTTTTTATTATGACATAATGTTTAAGTTTTATTTGTAAGTATTGGAAGAAGCAAAAGGTAACCCAATGGTCTCATCAATACAAAAGCTGTACCTTTTTGTCCTCTTAAAATCCATCATTGTTTTATACAAGGTTTGGCATTTATTTCGATTTTTAACCCTCGAGCAATCGTTGATTTATTGGTATCACTACAATAATCTCGAAAAAAGCACATTCAACAAGTTTTAGTACTTGAAAAGAACGTAAAGTACCATATCTGCCGGAGACCAGACACATCTTATTATTTATATGCAATGCACTGAATACTTTCAGTTTGCGACAATTTAGTCAGGTGCGCTTTAAATAGGTATTCGTATTATAATGCAATTTCATCATTCACGCTAGTTAGACTTTCGATATTCTGTAGAACCCATTTAGTAATATGCGTAATGTTATAAATGAAAAATAAATGAAAAACAATGAATTTTGAATTTTTAACACTTCTTTTTACTGCCAAAATCACACAAGAAAGTGCGAAATTAATTTTGATGAATGATGTGAGACATATACGGTTCATTTCTGCTTTGCACTTATTCGCCCTTTTATGTACCTTTTTAGAATACGAACTTTTGATTTTATAAATTTAATGTCAAAGTTTAATTTCAAGACAAATCATAGAGCTGTTACATATAACATAATAGTATAATTTGAAAGGATAATATGTACAGAATGCGTTTTTTCAAATGGTCGTTGTCATGGTTTCTTAGCCTCAGAAAACATTAGTCTGCATTTTATAAGTATCTCCCTCATGCAAAGCTCTGTCCCAAGCGGATTTGAGCATTCAATTTGGATCATATTGGTTATTTGTTCCAAATCAGTTTACAAACATCTTTAGTGTTATTATCTTCAGAATATTTTGATTTTGTCTACACTGAAGAGACAATAGATGTAGAAATGTTCATATGCAGGATCTAAATCAACAGTCAGTTCTCTAATCAGTATTTACTTATTTGAAATAAGTAAACCTATCGAAAAAGCAATGCAATATTGTGGTAGCAAAATATTGGTATCATATATGCTTTGGAGTCACTTTCTCAAATTTATATAGAAATATATACATTCGTTTCTGGTGTTAATCTATATAATGTAAAAGAAAGTAATGAAATTTGAAAAAAATATCCATCTTCGATTCATTTGAAAATACTTTAAAATTTAAATTAAAGGGTCAGTGTAAGCTGTTGCCATGACCTGACGTCCGTCGTCCGTCAATTTTCACATTTTGATCATCAGCGCTGAATATACTGGAATAAATTTACCCAAACCTTACAGGATTGGTGAATGCTAAGCCCTTACCAACATTACACATTTCTGTTTTATCCATTAAAACTTGGTCGACATATTTTAACATTGAACCCTATGAGAAAAAGATCATTTGCTCTTCAATTTTCAAAGCAAATTTATCCAACTGCACTGAAATGATGTATGGTAGGGTTACAAAAAATTCTCATTTCGTCCCGATCCTCCCAGACACATAGCTTTCACGTTTTACATTGTACCCTATAGGAAAATCACATTTTTATAATCTCTTCTAAAACTATGAAAACAAAACAACCCAACCTTTTGTAAGCCCTTAACAAGATTGCCATCAATTGTAAAAGCATCATATTCTATAGGAATGATGTTTTGGTGGCCTTTAAATAACGGTTTGATAAGAAAGATTGCCACCAGCGGTGACGTAATTTTAATATTTGACTTAACCTATCTTAAAACATCATATTCATCATCAGCTACATTTGTATACTCATTCAAACTACTGGAATGATGCTGTGAACTTTCTTCACAAAGATGGCTCATTTCAACTGCATCTGACAAAGGCTTGGCTGCCACAACAAAACGATGTTCAACATGCTTTGACCTTATGGGAAAACATAATTTTCTATCATCATGCACAAAAGCATTGCAGCAAATTCAACCAACCTTTTGAAAAATCTCGTAACAGTATAAAAAGTGTTCAACCTCAGGCCCAACTGGATGTAACTTCAAAAAGAATTTCGACAGTGGAGTGATACTGTCTCATTCTTTCAGCCTCGACATTATTTTCATTTTTGTTAAGGGCATACTAAGTACTTATTTATAACATATGGTCTTGCAACTTGGGTAGTATTGTATTTTGTTCCCAATCCCGTTGATGATAAATGGAAAATTAGTAACAGCAAAAATATTTACTAGTATATAGAAAGCATGGTTACATTTAAGGATAACACATTTGATATTCGAATGAAAAAGTAGACATTTCATGTCTCAAATCAGCTTTTCATTAATTATTTACAACAATAAATTAATATTAACGATTGATCCCTCCTTATATTTGCAGTCATCTTAGGACGGTTGGTATTAAAGATAATAACATAATGTATGCCGTGAATGAAAGTCAATTATTTTGGTATATATGTTTTATCAAAGACCTACGTAGAAATGTGTGAACATATTCCTTTTGCTGTCGGAGTTGGGTGGAATAAAACAACAAAATAAATACTGAAATTGCAGTCAATTGTAATTCTGTGGTTATTTTGTAATACGATTTTTGAATTAAATTAAATATGGAAAACAGGACATTTTGTTTTTACGGGCTTTATCACGGCCAGTATCAAGTGAGCCCGTAAATTTCCATTTTATCACAGTTAATATATTGCTTATTTCAATAATTTATATTCATTCTACATTCAACATATTACGCGTATGAACACTACAAATAGTACAAAACATGACGTCAGCATAGCAACCGGCACATAACGCCTTCACAGTGCCCCGAGTTCGGTGATACTGAGAATATCAGTCTCTGCAGATCAAAGGATATTCATATAAAATAGCGATAAATTTCAAATTAATAATCTTGTATTGATTTTCTTTAATACAGAAAGACCAAATATTCGAACGGACACCTGAAAACATGAAAAAGCTTACAGCGAACAAAATCAAAAGTACATGTAGCGACAGAAGCAGCTACGAACATATTTTTGAGACCCGCATATCGGCATGCCACGCTTTCTTATACTTTAATATGTTCTGTTCAACTGATAAACACTCTTCCTATCTTGTCTACATGCACATCTTCAATGGTCAATCTTTATCTGTTCATTGTGAAGCATTTTGCTTTTCACTAATACAATATTTTATCTTTGTTTTATACACAGAAAAGGGTTAAGAACAAAGTGTAAGTCAAAAAGAGAACTAGAGCTGTCGCCGAATGCAACCAATTATGCCCCGCTAATCAATATGGCAAGTGCAAATTTAAGTGTGTGTGTGGACAGAAAACAAGTGTTGACACAGTACAAATATGGAGACGATTATATACCTCCCCTTTTTTCACAAAATATACAAGTGAAAATCTGAGCCCAAAAATCATTTCTGTGGATGCTAGACAACCTTTCTGTAAAGTTTCATCCAATTTGAGACACTTTGAATTTTCCCGCCTTTTTCCAGTTTCCATGGCAACGGCAGCCATTTTGAAAATTCTGAGACCCAAAATCATTTCTATTGGTGTTAGACATCCTTCCTGTAAAGTTTCATCCAATTTGAGGCACTTTGAATTTTCCCGTTTTTTTCAATTTCCATAGCAACGGCAGCCATTTTGAATATTTCAAAAGATGTATGTGTGTGTATATCCACTTATTGTAAGTTAGATTCCTTTGAAGTTGTTGAAATTTTGTTGCAATGTGTCTGAAAAACATAAAAAGTCGTGTTTTTTATTCGTACGATCGGACGGACGGACGGACAGACAGACAAGGGTAAAACAATATGCCCCTAAACTTTTAGTCGTGGGGGCATAAAAATAATTTAAATATTTTGTCAGACAACTTCGTGTGTTGCTAACGTGAGGGTAATAGTTTACTTGAAATACGGGACTTCTGAGTCGTGTTCAAACCGGAAAAATTCCGATACTATACGACAAAAATCAATACATCAACACATTGAGGGGGATACACTAATTAATTCAGCAAAGGGTTGTTTATATTGAATCTGTTGTAGCGCTTCAGTTTTACTGTTTTTCGTCAATTAAAATTTACTCAAAGAATCATGAAGAACAATGGAAGTGATAGTATCAAAAAGTTAAGTGTCTATGTAGTTGTTCTAAATCCAAGCCAAATCATGAATAGCAGGTTCGAAGTGATTAATTATAATAAGCGTCAAATGCTCTGATCTTATAATAGGTATAAAGAGCAGCAAAATATATCTTAACTTATGGTTAAATATTACTTCTCTAATTCTTATGCTGTTCTCGTCAATTTCAGGTCAAAGGAGTTCAAAATGTTAACCAACATGTGTATAAAGTGTTCTCGATACTTCATTGGTAAAAATTCAATTATGACGTCAAATATTTCTGCCGTCTTTCGACTTTACCATTACGACGTCATGCAAAACAGGCGACCATGCCTGATGCCATCACGCTCTAAGACCACATTTATTTTAGATCATCAGAAAAGGGGATTATGTTTTTGTCCAAAATCTCCTTGAAATCATTAAAGAAATAACATCCACAACCGTATTTCGCGAGAAACGATATTTCTACACTCTCGATAATTAAATTTTCAAATATTTTAAACGCTCGACAAGCCTCGCATTTAAAAATTTCAGAATTTAACTATCTCTCGTGTAGAAAAGTCGTTTTTTACTCTATGTGGTTTGGTTGTGGATTCTATATATATTACCGGTTGAATCCAAACATCAAATTCATAATAAAGTAAGTATGTCAAATTATCCAAACTCAATGCTCTGACAATATAGTTCTCAAATGCATTAATATTTATGGGTGTTTGAATATTTCTATTTTTTAGCAATACTTTTGGTTTATATCCCAGTGTTGAAATGTTGCGTCCTTCTTAACATCGTCTTGTTATCCCAGCAGTTAAAGGTTGGTAAAATCTTACTTTATTGTCGAGTATTGCGCTTGTTTTCTCTAACAGTGTTGTAATTTGACGTTCTTGGTAATTATGTCAGCAGATAAAGTATCTATTGTTCCTATGGTCCTTAAGTTTGTTGGAATCTCAGTTTATTCTTGAGCATTGCGTTTGTTTTCGCTCCCAGTGTTGTAACTTTACGTCTTTCTTAACATTGTTTTGTTTTAGGCGGATAAAGTAACATTAATTTTTTGGTCTTTGGTCAATTGAATTCTAGTTTATTGATGAGCTTTGCGCAGTGTACTTCTCACTGTACTTCTCCACATCGTCTTGTTAAGCCAGCAGATAAAGTATCTATTATTCTATGTAAAATGACAAGCCAGTTCCGGTTTCAGGTGTACAAGATATTCTTGTCTCCCCTCCCCTTCCGTACAAGACGGAAAATACCAGGCAACTAATTTGGAACACTTGATGTCAAGTTCTGTCTGGTGTTAGATAAATCGTTTTTTTTTACTATAAATATGAGAAAGAAAATTGAACACAATTGAAATTGCAAGATTTAGAAATCTCAGACACCCCTCGGGTATGATTTCAAAGGTTCTCTGACACGCATGCCTCCTCAGTGAAATATTGAAATCTTACCCTTGGATGTTTGAAATTTCTCGATCTTGCACTTTCACCGGTGTTAGAATCTAATATTCTTTTGGAGAATTTTGTTGGATTTTAGTTTATTCTTGAGCATTGCGCTTGTTTAGCTTCTAGTGTTGTAACTTTACGTCCTTCTTCACATTGTGTTGGTTTACTAGCAGATAAAGTAACCATAATTCCTAGGTCTTTAAGGTCATTTGAATTACAGTTTAGTGCTGATTTCCGTTCCATAGCAATTTTACGTCTTTCTTAATGTCGTTTTACAATGCCAGCAGAAAAAGAAGCCCACTCCCCCGAAACAAAGAAATTCATAACTATATATAGATGTTTTAAAATATGCAATGAATAAATGAAATAATGCGATATAAATTTATATGGAACAAAATCCCTAAATATACGAGGAAAGTTTAGGAAAATGTAAAAAAAGCTTTTGTGATTGTTCCTCTATCCTGACGTCAACATGAGACCTCAAAAAAGAGCAAACGGCACCTACCACTGGCTTGATTAGAGCTTTGCTTAATGTCGAACAACGCTTCATTCATGTCTTCAAACTTAATATAAAGTGCAAATGCTGTGTTTATATTTGCGTTTGCTTCTTTCCGACGAAATTTTAACTACTTTGCATTTATTCATGTTAAACAACCCTTTATTTTACTTCCAAATAGGTCCTTTCCATCAATTTGTAATTGTTCTAAAACATTTTCATTCGACTGCTTAAACATCATAATTTTGATACTGTAGGGTTTGTCGTCTTCTATCGGCCCTTTCTTACGTTTTATTTTTTGTTCTACTTTTATTTACAACGAAGAGACGTGGGTTGAAGAAATGGCCATCTGTTCAACCTAAATTAGCAACTTTTTCAGCAGTTTCTTTATCACAAGTTTCATTTACTTCAGCATGTATGGCATAATCTCCATAACCATATTTTTGTTAGTATTTTGATGTTTTATTTTTTATTTAATAACAATAATCACAATAACAAACTTTATCACAGGCCTTTTGATTTTTGTTAACAATACTGAGTAATTCATGCTTACGGAAGCAGTTGCTCTTCACGAGGAAGTGATTGCGTTGTGGTGTGCTCTTGACAATCATACAAGGTATGATATCAAGGGAGATGGGTAACCCAAGAGTGTACAAACCAGAGTTGAAATGTTATTTGTGACATTTGGTTATCACAGTTTGAACATTCCAAAAGCCCCAGTTCCAATTGATGGTTGCATGGAAACATCTTTTGGCAAATCCATGGCTACCTTTATCAAACTTCCTTTCTCTAAAAATTGGATTTTCTCTATGTAACTGATGTGACTCATCGTATTTTGTATCACTCCACATTTAATACTGCTAGTTTCTAAGTCCATGAACTGTGTTCCTGAAGTACTGTATCTTATTGAATGTGTAACCATATCTGTTTCCTTTAATTTACTGCCAATTTTAGCATTGATCACAACTCTGCTATACAGGAAGTATGGTCCGCTAGAGGGCACTACTATAGTTTCGTCATTGACTTCGATCTTTGTTGTGTTAATTGACAGCTTCCATTTCTTTAAACAATACAGCATACCTGTGAAACATGAATATGTGTTTTAGGCATTTTAGAAAGAGAAAGAAGCAGAACTGTAAGATTTATTTCAATGAAGGTATAGTTCCCATTACTTGTTATTAGGACTTCATGAATTTATTTGTCACAAGTGTTTCTATCTGTTTGTTATTTATTTAAGAGATTATGATGAGTGCGTATAAATTCAGCGACAGTATCATTTTAGCGACATTTTTTAGTAATTCCGTTTATCATTTCAGCGACGTCTTTTCTACGTAACATATGTAAATTCAGCGACACCCAGTTTTAAATAGATTAAAAAAAACTAAAATTTGAATGAATATAAATTTCATATAAGATATACATCAAAATTTTTAGAAAAGGGTGAAGGGACAGTACTAGTTAGAGGTATTTTTTTACTCGAAGACTCAATTTCAAAATCAGTGACGTGACCAATCTTTTTTCTTCTTTCTTATGATACTCAAAAGATTAAAACTTATAGATAGGGATAAAAAAATAACACATAAATAAATATTTATTAAATTAAATTTAAAATATAGATGGATAAGTACAACAGTCTTAAGGGCTCGTCGAGCTCTATATTGCATAACTCAAAGCATACAAGGCAAAAACTGCAATTTATTTATAAGGCTTAATTGTATACACAGAGACAGTGCGTCGCAGATGCTAATTTCGCTGAATTTATAAAATATAATGTCGCTGAATTGATATACTTTTTTCCGCTGAAATGATAATGTCGCTGAAATGAAAAAGTTCGAAATGTCGCTGAATTTATCATTTCCGATTATGATCTGTCTTGTTTGTCTTTGTTGTGTAACGATATTGACATTGGACTTTCGTTTTAGCAATACGCCTTTTCCATGTATTTGTAGAGACTTGTTCTCGTTTGCACTCCATATCCTTTCATTGTTTATTTTTAACGTGTTATATGACTCGTGTATCATTGATATCGGGACATAAGCCATGTAGATGCCGATCTTTAGTATTTAAAGATAATATCTCAATAATTGTCATTGGTCAAGGCGTTTACTCGCTTTTGAAATCTTTATTTAACATTTTTTTGTTTTACAATTTTGTTTTACATGCGATGAAATCCTCAAAGCTTTGATTTTAGATAAAAATAGTATTGTGAAGCAAAGAGCCTTTTATATGAGCAGTGAAGATGTATTGTCCTAATTTACTTACGACTATCTGAACATCTCGTTATGTCTGTATTGTTAGAAACTAAATGGAAAGCTGATGAAGCTGTAAAAAAGTAAGACAGTTAATGTTTGTATGTTTTATATGTTTATCTTATATATTTAAAATAAAGATGAACGCCATTGTTGTTTAATTTTACTGAACTTTTCTCATCTCTGGTTGAAATTTTCCATTGGACCGAACAAAATATGTTTGTGTTGATGAGATGTTAAATAGTTTACTTTGGTCTTCAGCACTATATGATTTTGGATAGGATATTTATGCATGTATATCAATAAGTCCTTCACAAGCAAATAAAAAACCAGAAGTGATGTCTGTGGGGTTAGTCCTATTTATACTTCTATAAATTCCTTTAAAATTGAAAATGATTTTAAAATACTATACTGGAAGTCACATTGCCCAACCCTTTTTTCTAAAAGTTTTTCCTCATATGCAAATCACATACCAGAAAATACTGTTCATTAAATTTTGCAGCTTTAATAATATAAATAATATAAATGTAGAAAATTAGGGTTGGAAAAATATATTAGATTCGGCTGCCGTTAAGTTCAATCGTTTCATTAAAATTCCCCTCATCATTTTCTGTTGTAGTCTATTCCGGCTTTGTTAAATTTGTTATTTAATTTTTGGCTTAGTTTATGGTTTGCTTATGTTTTCTACCACGTGGATATCAGTTACAGTCGAACCTCGATAAGTCGAAGTCGAAGGGACCATACAAAATTGTTCGAGTTATCCGGGGTTCGAGACATCCGAGTTTAAGATTAACATATGTTTTTTTTACAACAGAGATTGGCATTCATGTCATGCGATATGCATTACCAGGTTGATTGCCACATACAAAATTATAGATACTGTACATACAAAAATAAAAAATAAACATGATTTTATTAAATACAACATTCATATACTACTTGATTTTATATATTGGCAAACATAATACATGATTATGCAATTCGATATCTACTTCGACACATCAGGGTACATTTGTATTATAAATATTTCATGGGACAACAATTTATATTCGAGTTATCCGAGAATTCGAATAATCCGAGTTCGACATATCAGAGGTAAAAATGCATTGATCAAAGGGGAATTTTGCAGGGACCGAACATTCACTTCGACACATCCAAGATTTCGAGACAACCGAGTTCGACATAACGAGGTTCGACTGTACTTAATACGACCTACCTGTACTGTTCTCTTCCGTCATTGAAACTTCAACATGCTTTAGAAAAAATTAAAATTAAAATCATGTTATATACAATTATATTTCATATGGTTTAAGTTCCTATTAATCTCATTGGCTAATACGCTCACGTGATTTTAAGAATATTCAGTATATTTCTGTGTTGTTTCCAATTTTAGGTATATTGACGCCATGTTTCTATTTTTAAGTATATTAACGGTATGTCTCTATTTTTAGTTTTATTGACGCTGCATGTCTGGTTCGACTTTTCAATAAGAAAGGTCTTATGAAAAAATATTTGAATAAATATTGGAAAACGCTTTACACATTAATAGGAGTTTCCACCGGGGAAATAAAAGGGGATATTAAAATGTTTTTACAAATCAAACTCTGTCACATGTTTTTTTTATTGCACACTTCACGTAAACACTATAATAAAAAGGCTCACTTGTTTATTTTTTTTTATTTGCAAATATAAGAGAAATGTCGGCATTATGAGCTCTCATGTAACCCATTCTAGACGATTGCAGATCCACACCTGCATACAAATAAAGGTTCTGTTTCTAATTAAATTCCGATGTATTGACAAAATTTTCCTCCACAAAAATGTAATGAGATACCATAAAACTACATTATTATGCAATATAAAAATGATGGACTTTTTACTCTCTCAATATATTAAATATGGACCTGTTAGGAATATGTTGACCCAGGACTTCGTCCTCGATCAATATAAACCTAACAGGTCCATATATAACATATTGACTTCGCAAAAAGTCCATAATTGATAAATATTAATAAATTTTGTTTATACTAGTGAAATAGGGAATTTGAAAGCGAAACATCAATTTTTTCCGACACGCATGTATATACAGTGGTTACGTTGTATAAAAATGCACTGTCTTTCAATTAGTAAAGATCCGAAACACTGAAAATCATAAACGATTTAATATAGATGATTTATGATTATCCTTTGCTCCTACTTTGAAGTAATATTAAAAAATACTAGTATATTAGAAAAATATCAGATGAAAAGTAATGTCAAAGTTCAATGGAATAGACTAGATTGAACTTTTACCACCATTTTACATGTATGTTAGACTTCATTTTGTTATTGTTTTGGAAACATTGTAGAGTTTCTTTTTTGTTTTTTGCTCTGCATGTTTGAGGTGTTTTCTTAATATAGTGTTACGTGTATGACAAATCGGTGGGCATTTTTTACAGTCCAATGTTAAAAAGTGGCTATGTACATTAACAACGACGAAATGGAAAAAAATGAATTTTTATAGTGTACAATAAATACCTGTATAAAAGAGTCCAATAAATCTTCCATAGAACATTTATCCTCATCATGAACTTCATCAACTATCTGTCCATTTCTGTAGAGTCGATTCAATTTATTTTTGATAATAAGACATTTCATGTGAGCTGATTCTGTTAACGACCCACTGCCCGGATGTTGTGTAGAATCATTAGCTATACGAGGAACAATTAACATCATACATGTAATAACAAGCAGTAACAGAAGGGCGTTCAGAACCAACATACACATGAAACTGATTTTCAGTTTATTGTAAGATAGCACTCTTTTCTCATGGTTTTTCATACTAAATTGCTCCTCATTTATAAATTTATCTGTCGACTTTGATCCCATGCTTGTTGAATAAACTGTTTACTTTTGTTAATTTCTCTGAATTATAGATTGTTTTTCCAAGGACTTTAGCCTTCTGGATTTACAAAATTCTGTTGGTTCCGATTTCGGTTTCCTGCTTCCTGTCAAAATACAAGTATAGATTATATTGCAGTTCCAATTGATTAATATCCATATACTAGCCATTTCTCGGATAGCTGATAGTGAACAAAGGAAATGTATAATTGCTTATTTGTTTGAAAGATATGACTTCTTATTTTATAAGACACACTGATAAGACAAAAGTAATAAATTGAATATAAAATCTTTAAAATGGAATACAAAACAATTGATAGCAAAGTTTCAATAAAAAGCCTAAAATTTTCATTACCTGCGATAAGTTGTTTCCCTATCCCATGATTAGACAAAGTAGTTTACTAAAATGTATTTTAACATATACACAGGTAAAATATTGAAAATTTTCATTTCGTAATAACACTATTTATATCCTATATGGAAAGATTAAACAAAAGAATTGGGTCTGATTCAGACTAAACAATAAATACCTTGTAAATGCTTTATAGCCAAAAACAATTATAGAAATATTTTTTACATATATTTCATACTTAGAATAATTGAATAAAATGTTTTTTCTGAACGTATTCTCAAAAATATGCATTAGTCAATTTTGTTTCGGTTTGCATCACAAATATTTTAAAATTTATAATTCAAACAAATTGAGTGTTTGTATTTATGTCCACTATGTAAGGGGACGACCATTGATTTTCAGTTTTGGGTGGGTGGCGGGTGCTTGGGCGATTTTGTAAACAAATAATTTAATCTCGGTTTTGGTGAAAATAAATATTTTAATCCCACTTGTTGTGAAAATAAATAATTTAATTTTGATTTGAAGAATAATTTCTTTGTTTTTGTTGCAAATGAATGATTTGCTGTAACATTTGGTAAAAATGATAATTAATAATTTGCTGGAGATTTTTATGAAAATAAATCATTTTTCTGGGCAAAATCGCCCGAGCAGCCCCCTCCCCCGAAAATCAAATAGTCGTCCCCTAATGCATTGACATGAAAGAAGCACAATTCTATACATATGAAAATTAAAAAAACTATATTCTTCTTATGCTAATTCTGCAAAATTTTGTTCTGCAGTACAGCTGAAATTAACATATTTGGAACATTTTACATGATGAAACGCGCCATAGTTTAACGATATCGCTTTTTTACGAGGTCAATGATAGTTGATTGTGATTCAGAGCTGGTAACTTTTTTGGCTTTGAAAACTTTCGGAAATTGTAATGGATTTAAAATACTTCTTGCAGCCGGCAATTTACTATGGAATAAAGCCAACCAAAAGAAACCGTGGTATAGACAAAATTAACAAAATTGTTCTTGAGTTTCACCGACAACCATATCAACTCTATACATACCTAAATCAAAATACTAAGTACTTGATTAAAGTAATCATTATTGTAATTAAATACCGAAGTTACTGTGAATTTTGTTTCTGCATATGCGCATTTCGACAACTTATGTCTCTTCAGTGCAGATAAAATCAAAACATTTGGAAGTCCATAAACCGAAATACGTGTAAAACTGATAGAGATCAAGTAACCAATAAGATTTAATTAGAAAAGCCAAAATCAGCTAAGGACAGAGCTATGCATGAGGGAGATACTCCTTGGTTGTAAACAAAATTTTCTAAAATTTAGATATTGCAAGTTTCCAAATAAAATCGGTTTTCGGGCCAGCACCGAAGTACTGGCTACCGGGTTGGTGAAAACCCTCGGGGACTAATAGTCCACCAGCAGAGGCATCGGCCCAGTGGTAAAAAGTAATGAAATACCGAAGTTACTGTGAATTTTGTTTATGCATATGCGCATTTCGACAACTTATGTCTCTTCAGTGCAGATAAAATCAAAACATTTGGAAGTCGATAAAACGAAATACGTTTGAAAATTGATAGAGATCAAGTAACCAATAAGATCTAAATAGAAAAGCCAAAATCAGCTAAGGACAGAGCTATGCATGAGGGAGATACTCCTTAGTTTTAAACAAAATTTTCTAAAATTTAGATATTGCAAGTTTCCAAATAAAATTAGTTTTCGGGCCAGCACCGAAGTGCTGGCTACTGGGTTGGTGAAGGATGAATAAAAACTACAGTGAAATTCTCGGAAACGACAGCAGTCCCTGCACTCCCCGTTTGACACAGAAAGCATTGTTTTACCCCCTTTGGTGTTATTTTTCTCAATATTTTTGAAATCAAACAATTGTATTTTTTAAACAAGATGTGTTTGTGAAACACTTCATATGCCCCCAGATTCCCAATTTTAACCCTTTTCGACCCCTATGGCCTTGACCTTTGACCTTTGACCTATTTTTTTTGCATATTTATGTTCCTCTTGACTAGACCTATACACTTGCCAAGTATCAAAAGTCTACCTTATATA
>MJUU01055509.1:0-11717 GCA_002080025.1 Modiolus philippinarum | reverse complement strand
AAAGAAAAGGAATAAAACTCATATTTATAATTTTAGTAACGTTAACATTTAAAAAAAAATTCATATTTAAATCGTAGAGCATGATATGCAACATACATGTAGATATGATTTCATAACAACAACACATTCGATGCTAGGTTACGGTTATGTCAATTTCAGTTCTGAGTCTAGTTACTAACTGTTGTAAATTTCTATTATTGTCATTATTTGATGTGAATTTTTGGGTGATTCATTTCTTAAAACTTTATTTACACAAAATAGAATGAATATTGAGTTAATAAAATGTGAAATTGTACAAGTACGAATGTCCTTTTGTAAGAAAATATACGCATGTGCTAAAAAATATTGTTGGTATTAGTACATAGCTTTGTTTCCAAAGCGAAAGAAGAGAGTCATATTAGAATTAAAAGTATATTGACGCTATGTTTCATTATGCCCTTTGATATAGCAGATTTGGTGGCATATAGCTTTTGTTCTGTCTATAAGGCGACAGTATTTCATATTTCATAACTTCAGTATCTTGTTATTTATCAACAATAGGCAGATGCCTCTGCTGGTGGACTGTTAAGTCCCGGAGGGTATTCATCCAACCCATTAGCCAGTGCTTCGGTGCTGGCCCGAAGACCATTTTTATCTGGAAACTTGCAAAATCTTAATTTAAAAAAATGTTATTTAAAACTAAGGAGTATCTCCCTCTTGCATAGCTCTGTCCTTAGCTTATTTTGGCTTTTCTATTTAGATCTTATTGGTAATTTGATCTCTATTAGTCTTTACACATATTTCGGTATATGGAATTCCATACAACTAGTATTTTGATTTTATCTGCACTGAAGAAACATAAGTTGTCGAAATGCGCATATGCAGAATCCAAATTAACAACTTCGGTATTATGTAATTTATATATTCGGGTACTCACTAGCACGATGGTCAAACTTGTCTGACATGAACATTTCACTTTTGCGTTTCATAAAAAATTTCTGTTTTTATTAAAATTCTAACCACTTATAAAATAGTGAGGCTTCATTTCGTGTATAGCACTTGGTCGATGTCCTAGATACTGGTTTTAGCCTCCTATTACGATATTTTTGGTAATGAGAACTTCTTTTTTGACTACGTTTGGATTATGGCTTTCGATATAATTTGATTCTAATGCTGCCGATGAGAGGTTACTCCTTGAAACACGTGTACAGCATAAAGAAATTAACTGTGTTTTTTATGCAACTTGTTTTTTTTTTTTGGTTTTTAAACCGTTGGGCCGATGCCCCAGCTGGTGGACCAGAGGTCCCCGAGGGTATTCACTAGCCCGATAGTCAGACATGTCTGACATGAACATTTTACTTTGCGTTTTATGGAAATTTACTATTTTTAACAAAATTCCAATAACTTTTAAAATACTGAGGCTTCATTTTATGAAAAGCACTCGGTAGATGTCCTTGGTACTAGTTTTGGCCTCCTATTTGGATATTTTTGGTAATGAGAACTTCCTTTTTTGACTACTTTTGGATATGGCTTTCCATATAACTTGATTATGCTGTTGATGAGTGGTTACTCCTTTAAACACGTGTACAACAGAACGAAATTAATTGTTTTTTTATGCAACTTGCCTTTTTGTATTTATATTTACATGTATATTATCAAATTCTCAGACCCACATAAATTCTTTTCCTGTATTTTTTTTTATTTCTGCTAATCGGAGGAATAAGTGTTTCACAAAACACATCTTGTTTTAATACTAAATTGCCACCATGCTACACTGATGCTTTGTTTGCCATTATGAAAGCTATATGTTGGAATATTATCATGAGCAGAGAAATAAAGACTTTTGCTCTTGCATTCATCCCTGTATGGCATATATGATTACTGGATACATCGGCAAACGAATGCCAAAGCTAAAATTATGAAAGGAGGAATTCCAAAATCGAAAATCCAAAACCACGGCAAAAATTATTTCAAACGAACTAAGACAGCATGACAAAGACAAAACAAATAAAGTAAAATGAATAAGAACGCCACAAAACTAAAGCAATAGCAGGCTGAGCCCTACATAAACTGAGGTATCATAACATGCTCTGGAAGGGTAAATTGTGAATGAAAGGATTAGGAGTAAATGCACACAAGACAAAGTATCTACAAATACATGGTAAAACAAAGAAAAGGAACAACGCTTTTATTGTTGTTCTTCATCTTGGAGTCAACACGAGGCCTTCAACAATAAGCTTTGTTCATACCTCATAGTAAGTTCAAGACGGACCCTAGCACTTGTTTGAGCGGAATTCTTTGCTAATTGTCGAACAACGTTGCATCCATGTCTTTTCTGGTCATTGATGCGGGATTGTCAACAAACATAAACTAAACTGGCAAACTGCTCTTACAATCACTGTCATCCATGATCTGCTCCATGTGTGGCACCCGTCACACTGCCAATGAAAAGTCGGTGTTTTGTCACAGTCGGTGTTTGTCAGTTCGGTTATCTGGATCTACCCAAAGATATCTGTTCTCATCTGTGAAATAGAAACATTGTAACGGTCTGTCAAATCATGCTGACGACCATAAAACTTCTGTAGTGACAATTCCAAGGGAGAAAAAATCTGTTGACAAAATCGCTGTACAAACTACAGGAACGGCAATAGCGAATGAGTTGTAAAATGAAGACGCCATATGCCGGTGATTGGGGACTATTACTGCTTAATAACGTCAGTGTAGATGTATAGGTCCAGGTATGATGCTGATGATGGTGTATCAGTGGTCTCCTTAATTTCAAATTCATTTGGTATATAAAATGAAGGTTATCCTTTAATTGGGGATAAGACTAATGTGGAATGTTTAGTTCCTCGGTTCTCGTGCATATCACAGCAAAATTTCCGTTATTTTTATATGTACGAAATATTTGTTACATGTTATTTTATCAAACAGATCATTGAGGTCTAACTTTCATATTGACAGTAAAGCCTAAACTCAACTTCATTATTTGAATCGTGTTTTATGGGAACAAGACGATTACAAAGGGATAGATTTTGGCGATGTTTTATGGAATAATGTCATAAGATCATTGCCAACTCACTTCTGTTCAATAGAGACCCCCCCCTCTGTAAATAACACAAGGGCATTAGAGAGTTGGCCACATCGCGCCTCCAAGATAAATACTGCGAACGAAATGAAATATTATCTGCCTTGTTATTTAAACTAGCTTGGGAACCGATTAATTCATCTATTAACCGTCAGGAAATCACTTTTTAAAAAAAAAAATCGGCCAATTTTCCTGACAGTAGATTGTGTAAAATAGTGTATAATAAAATGTTTACACAAAAGTAAGCATTATGGAACTATAGTGAAGAAATTTCTGGTATCAGTAATACTATATGCCATGGAAGCTACGTAGAAAAAAATACAAATACCAAAGTTGGATAATAAACAGTAAAAATTTGTTATGCTGTACACGCAGAAAAATACTAAATCATCGAAGTTGCATAACAACAGTAAATTTTGTTATGCTGTACACGTAGAAAATCAGTCTTGAAATTTCAGTCAGCTGTATTGTAGTCATATTAGGGATACATTGTTCTATCGATTTCTACCAAAAACTGTTTCATTAACAATGGAAGGCAAGTATATCTCCAAAATGTTGATGATTTCCTAAATTGTTAGAGAGGACTAAAACTATTCTATTACAAAATGCTTAGTTCGAATGCACATATTTAAAGGAGCATTGTCCACTGTGTTACGAGCAAAGCGAAGACTCGAACATTTTCTTTAACAATTACGGGACGTTACTATCTAATATTTGTGATGAGTTTTTGCAGTTTTAAATTTTACATTTCAGAACTTGCCTGCAATCGATTTCATGGAACTGTTGCCCAATGTTAAATTTCAGAAATGATGAAGAAATTATGAAAACATAATATTACAAAAACGCTGCTCTCAATGAGATCTGCAGCCACTTGATACACATGAACGAAATCTGCGATGAACCTGTTTTGGGTTACAAACCTTGACGGTAAATTATGTTTTGTGAATAACTTTAAACTCTTACAGATGGTAAAGGAAACATATATATTTAAAATGACCAGTGCGAAGAGACCTTCAATTGGAGTACCAGAAAGTCATTTGTAACTGTGTTATATTTTGTACGGAAAGATTCAGCGACTCTTTATATGAGTTGCTGCCCTTTGAAAGATTTTTAGTTTCCGTTCATGCTTAATTTTCCCAAACGATAAGTCGTAGATACCCGAATTCGTCACCAGTGTTAAGGTCAAAAGTCATCGGTCATGGTCACCGATGACCTTTGGTCCTGTTATCGCTTAAACTCTTGAACCGTAATAGATGGCTGTAAACATGTAATGGGAAAATCGTTCATTGTCATGTGATGCAACTTTGCTACGTTTGGTCCAAAGAGATTTAAAGACTCTTTATATGAGTTATTGTCCTTCGAAAGATTTTGAGTTTAGGTTAATGCTAAATACTCCTAAATGATAAGTCGTAGAGACCTGAAACACTATTGTTGATAAGTGATAAATGGTCATCTAAAAATTTCAAGGTCAAAAGTCATTAATGACAATGCTAACCGGATGTGACGTCTATTTAATTAGCATCAAGCTAATTTATCGAAAAAGTCCGTAGCAACCGTTGTGCAAAAGACTAATCAAGTTCGGAACTTTTGTTTACATCACATTTTTGACCGAAATAAACAACAAAATCAGAACACAATCATTTAATCACGGTGAAAACAGGTGAATGACCTTGCAATTCTTCACTGTCACCTTTCACATATATTTCTTTTTATGGATTTCCAAATGTTTTGATTTGATCTACACTGAAGAGACATTAGTTTCGAAATGCGCATATGCAGAAACTAAATTCACAGCAACTTCGGTATTTTGTTATTTGTTATCATTTTTATCTGCACTGATGAGACATAATTTGTCGAAATGCGCATATGCAGACAGTAAATTCACAGTTACTTCGGTATTTAGTTATTGGTCGATGCCTCTGCTGGTAGACCGTTAGTCCTCGGGGGTTTTCACCAACCCAGTAGCAAGAACTGCGGTGCTGGTCTGAAAACCGATATTTATTTGAAAAGTTGCAAAATGTAAATTTAGGAAAACTTCGTTTAAACAAAGGAGTGTCTCCCTCTTGCATAGCTCTGTCATTAGTTGATTTTGTCTTTTCTATTTAGATCCTTTTTGGTAATTTGTTCTCTGTCAGCTTTCACGTCCCGAAAACCGATTTCATTTGAAAACTTGCAATATCTAAATTTAAGGAAATTAAGTTCAAAACTAAGGAGTATCTCGCTCTTGTATAGCTCTGTCCTTATCTGGTTTTGGCTTTTCTATTTAGATTCTCTATCAGGTTTAAACATATTTCGGTTTATTGATTTCCAAATGTTTTGACTTAATCTGCACTGAAGAGACATAAATTGTCGAAATGTGCATATGCAGAAACAAAATTCACAGTAACTTCTGTATTTTTATATATAACGGTTTATGGATTTCCAAATGTTTTTTACTTAATCTGCACCGAAGAAACATAAATTGTCGAAATGCGCATAAATAAATATATTTATATGCAATAAAAGACGTATAATCAAAACATACAGGTAGTAAAATTGTCACGTTGATGAAAACGTTTTAACTGTATTGCTTTCTTTTAAAATTGGGTATTTATACCACATCAAAGAAATTACATAATAATTGGACATAACAAAAAATACAGTGAAAATGTAGGTAAAATAAGTATAAAAGTAAAGCATTGATGATGCACTTTAAACTTACCAACGGATAGAAAAATGATAAATCAGTGTATTAAGGTAAAATGAAATGTTTTGATCCTAGCTAAGATCAATTCTTTTGACTTTAATTAAATTTTGTACGCTTGTGAAAATTTGGATTTTATCTCTATGTGTTTCATTTCGGTTCTTGAATAACTTGAGCACGTGTAGAAATGCTAGCGAAATGTATAATGATATTTTTTAAGTAATAGATTATTGACAATAAGAAATAAGATTACTATTTCCGTACTCTGTAGACAGCACCAGACATAACCTTTTATTATTCTAGCATATTCTGCCAGTAACTTATAAGTAAAACAAGCTTTGATACTTTTTTAGTTTTACTGACCGAAAGAACTCAAAATAAGATTTCAGGCAATTAAATCACTTTTTAAAGGAAAATATTACAAAAAACTTCAAAATTTTGTTTTGATTGATGCTATGTTTTATTATCCCCAACGATGCCTTCTTCCGATCATGAAAATACACCCTTGGTACACATGTATTCATTTCAAAAGCACTAAACTAAACTCCGATCCCATTTCTAATTTACATTGGTTTTTTTTTTTCAAAAATAATTTGAATTCTAATGTGACAGATGAATTTGCATTGCCTTTGATAATGCCAGTGATTATGTAAATATGTTACTACCTCAGCTAATGAACAAAAACATCGTTCATTCCTTAAGTTGGAATTTCGAAAACAAAGACTTAGACGCTATTAATCTAGGCAATAAACATGTCACCTCCAAAATACCTCCCTACTGCAAGGACAAAAATTACTTTTACATCTTACACCTATACTAGACCTTTTGCAACCAACATTTCAATACAAAAGCGGGTATTGCGGGAAATCAAAATCGTGGACTTTTAATCAAAACCACCAGATTGATCTTCCTCTTGCTCCAATTTTTTATGAACTGCTGGTCAAGTTATTACAGAAAACCTCAACATTGTTGAAAATGATAAGTTACGAGAGTTCCAAAATATCATGAACCAAAGCCTATCAACTGAAAATATAATTTCAAACTTTTGATGGATGATATTAAAGAATATGCCAAACAATGTGCGAGGAAAGAGAAGGAATGTTTTGAAACACTTTCTGACTGGATCAGGTCCATAAAGTCATTGCCCGATGCTCGTATGCAAGACCTCAGGGCATCTACATGAAGAGCGCGAGTATACAAAAAGCCTATTTGAAGACTCTGACGTTGTGAAGACGTTGTCATTCCTCCATGACATAAATATAACTGTTCCAGCAGACAATGACCTAAGCAACATCAAATGTGTCTGTAAAAGACACTAAGAAAATGTTTCTATGTACCTACAAAATTTTTAATGTCAAAAAGCTTTTTTTTACAATAAACCCAATAAGCGCCCTGTGCTTGTCTATATGTTGTCCACAAGCTGAGGACACTAGAGCTTTTGTTGGTCAATGGATGACTGTGTTTGTAAATGCACTTTGCCAAATAATTTATGTTGGTTGACGATCCCGTTAAAATGGTCTTAGCGTTGTACGACAATAACCAATGAATTCTGCTCAAGCCGGTGCTAGTGGTCGTCTTCAGCTTGTTGTGAGGTATGAGCAAAGCTCATTGTTGCATGTCTCATGACAACTTAAAGATGAAGAACAACAATTTAAGCGTCGCTCCATTGGTTGGTTCTGCTATGTTTTTGTGGGGGGCTTTATCTCATATACATTTACTCCATATCCTTTCATTATTTATCTTTTATATTACTAAGTACAGTACACGTATTCAGATTTTAATATTTTATATAAGTGATTTAGGGTTTAGTATTTCTCAGGTGCATTTATTGATATTTGAATTTACAGTAGTCACCAGCATTAAATATATCCATGTCTCCGAAGCACTAAGATATCTATTCATGTAAAATTGTTCTTCCAACTGCTACTCAAGATATAAGTGTTGTACAAAACAAATCTGTTTAAAAAATATATTGCTACGCTGTTATAATGACGCTGAAATGCTGTTAATATTAGAGAAATAAAGGCTATATAACTTTTTTTATCTCAATTTCTTGTTGCCAAATACAACAATTTGAACAGGCAGCAAAACCAAACCGAGATTCTAAATAAATGTGTTATTGTCACATGTTCAGTATAAAAATATATAACGGAATACGATCTAAACAGGTTCGTATATATGATGGTATATATATATAAGGCGTATTGGCCTCTTCAAAGTATGTAGACGACTACAATCAGCAACAGTTATGCCATATTTGTAAGTTTTTTCCATATCAGTGTAATTATACTGACTAAAGGGACTTTTTTTCAGTTTTTCAGTCTTTAATGTGATACCTAATAAATTAATATATTTCTCTTTAATCAATATAAGTATTTTAATTTTGTACATAATGGTAAGATGCACTGTACATATCAGAATATATAACAGAACAACAATATATCTGTATTAAACATGTATATGAATAATAAAAGTTTTGTTTTAAGGTAGTAGACCCCCGGTAACCCATAAATTCAAAATCATTTTTCTTTTAATGTGCAGTATGAAACAACTATGTTCTAATAATATTCTAGAAAAATGTTTGAAAACTTTCACCGTAAGATTTTTGAGTTTTTTTTCACGGAGATACCCCTAACTTAGGAGTCTTAAATTCTGGTAAGAAATCGCCATTAAGCGTATACTACTGCGCTGTAGATATATTAGAATTGGCATAAAAAGACTATAAATTGCCAAACTTCTTCATAGAAATTTGAAGACATAAATATGAGAGAATAAAGAACATAAGCATGCATAAAGTATTGATTTGCAGTACAAAAGAAAAAAGGTTGTCAAAATATTGCTGAAAACACAGCTTCATTCAATTTCTTCTAGATGAAAATCCTAACAGTCAATTGTCACCCAAAACTGGGAAATAAAAGGTCCTCCATACATATGACTTATATCAAAATTTTATAATAATTCACACTGTCGTTTTTTACAATGTTTGGAAAACTACATAAAAAGTCTGAATATTCTTTAATACTGAACGTCAAGCAGAAAGAATTACCCCCTTTCCAAAAATCTGACTTTCATTAATTTTAATAATTTTTTAGATGCCATTCAAAACCTAGATATTTTTATGTTGGCAATTTGAATTATTTTATAAAAGGACTGCAGTTTCATGATAACATGAATATTCTATTTCTGTTTATAATAAAAATTCAAGATCTTTTGTTTTATTCGTACCGATCAAAAAAGTAATTTGTGGAGAAAAACGAGTTATCTCCCCTACCCCAGGTC
This sequence comes from Modiolus philippinarum, assembly GCA_002080025.1. NCBI lineage: Eukaryota > Metazoa > Mollusca > Bivalvia > Mytilida > Modiolidae > Modiolus > Modiolus philippinarum. Next base: position 2,688 of record MJUU01055509.1, on the reverse strand, counting down.
TGCTAACTTAAATTAGTTAGATCTATGAATATGTTTATGATAACATCTATATAGATTTTTTTTTCTATTTGAAAAATTGTTATTAATGTTAACAACATGGATGAATTTGTTTGTAATACTGAACCGCGTCCTGTGTCGATTTTATAATTGATCGGGTTTTTGTTAGTAATGTGTTCTCTGCCCACAAGCCCGCTTCTAAACAGCACATGATAATGCTCTAGTTGTAGAGTGTACCTCACTCTAAAAAATCGTTTGCCGACAGAGCGATGATTCCAGACCGCGATAACTGAGCAATAACTCAGCAAAAGTTGATCAACACATAAAAGTGGTCAGTCGTGTCTCCTTACATAAGCCCAATCAATCAAGTATTCTAGGTTCTCATTATATCGCGGTACTCACGCTCATTTCAATCAAATTTTTAACTGTGACGTAATCGCTACTACGTAGCTGCGTAACACGATAATATGAGCTACCAATATGAATGCTTAATTTGCGATAAAATAAATGAATGCAACCCCCATTATCAAAATATCGCGAGAAAAATTCGTTAAAAATGTATTTGATATCTTGAATTTGAAATTTTCAACTTCTTTCGTTTACATTCTATGTAACATTCCTTTGTTCTTAATTCGAACCATACATTTGAACTGTTTATACAGTTTGTATTATTGTAAATATTTATTTTTATGTACATGTAGATAACAAATCAGGACATATTAATGTCGATATAATTATTTTTATTAATACACACGCCCTGATAAAATCTAGGGTCAACTTATTTTGATATTTTGCAAATCATCTCATTATTATGAACAAACCTTTCAAGTCTTTGATTTTCATAGTTCTATTGTTAGGAAACTGCTGTACATTAAATGTTTTAATATTCAGACTGGCAAAAATAGAACAAATACAAAATGAACAAGAAAGCCACAAAACCAAAACACTAGCACTGTGGACCGTAAAAACGAGAGGAATTCTCAGTGCCCTGCTTCACGCCTGACACCCTTTAAGTCCGTTATTTAGTCATACTGCATGTTTGTCATTCCTATAAGAAACTCTGGATCTCCCAAAACATGGCATTAGATACATTATAACGATATGTCAAAGCATTACAATAAAACTACCTTTGAACTTCTGTGGTGGCAATAGCAGCAGTGGTCGAACAAAACCATGGTGCACGAGGTTTGAGACAATGATTATGATTTGTTGACAACTTTGTTATACATACTACAAATACGTTAATAGCAAATGAGAAGCTTAGAGCAGACATGATATTCTTAGAATATTGGAAGCTTTTATTTTACACGTCAAGAGTTATTAATAGCAGCACCTCTGAAGATTGTGGTGCAATAGTGGTCTATTTAATTCCAGTTCATTTGGATTTGCAAGATGAAGGTTATTTTTCACCTGCAAATTGTTGAATTGTTTAATGAAAGAAATTAACGATACTAAAAACACTTGCCAGTTAATTTTCTTTTTTTTTTGAGCCAACCCTGATATGAATCAATTTATTCATCAGGTAGCAGTGTTTTGACGTTACGCGCGATGTTCGTACGTCCAAGAACATTTCTCGTGTTTCCAATTAAAAGGACCTATACTGGAATAATAAAATATTATAATGAAAGTCAAATAACTGTGCGGATGTTGCAAATGAAGTTCTTCCTCACAAATTTATGACTTTTATCAAAATAAAAATGCGTTATTTTTTAATTTAATGCATTTTCGTATTGATATAGGCGAAAAATGGCGTTGTCCCGCGTAACATTTATCACTACCAATTAAACTTTGAACTTTCGTAATTTTTTCATTTTTAGTCTAATTCAAGAAAAATTCTTCAAATAAACAGCCAGGTCGGCAATCTTAAACAACTTAATGAATAATATTACTATGACGCTATTTGCCATTTTGCCAGGCAACTATCGACAAAGTTACAATGTGTCCCATTTCAACTTCAAGAAACATGATTGTGAAAACAACACCAAAATACTCGCAAACCATGCTTAGCGGTAAGCAAATGAATTATCTGTGATAATGTTATTTTAGCGAAAAATGTAGATTTAAAAGAAAAATCGGTTTGACGTTGATTTAGAAAAATTATGATATTTTCATTTTTGGTGAACAATATGTCCCCATGTCCAATTTTACCATTTATTGGTATCGATTGCCATTTTCGAAATGATTCCAATTTAAAAACCGAAATCCGTAGAGCGATGCGAAACCAAATAAAGAATGTTGTTTTTCTCATCTTTCTAAATTTATCAAAATTATCTTGACCCTCCTTTTCGTTTCCGAAATATTGAACTCCGAGAAAGGGTGATAAAAATGTCCCCCTGGTGTTTTTAAAGCACGGTAGCAATGCGACGTCGAAATTTGAACGTTTAGCAAAATTTCTAAATGAAATAGCCAAATGGCTTCTCTTTGAAAAATGAATTGACAGATTAAATTGAGAAGATAGTATGCACCATGATTTTTTAAATAATGATTTAATATTAATTTCCTGACAAAAGAAAACTGTGATCTCAATTAATAGAAGGGCGAAAAACACTGACAACTGATGGGCGAAAGACAACTGAGCGTATTGAATTTGATTGTGGAGGACATTTTTTTTTAATTATTTAAATTACCTGTAAAATATTGATAGACAATTTAGAGAAGATAAGTGATCATCAAATAAATAATAAGATATAA
>MJUU01055507.1:0-20058 GCA_002080025.1 Modiolus philippinarum | reverse complement strand
ATATTGTAATATATTTTTATTTTCTGTCTTTCAGTCTTCTGGCATACCTAGAAACCTGCAGCTTTTTTTAGATACTAATGAATAAAAATATTTTTGAAAACATATCAGTTTTTTTTTTATTTACTACTGTCAAAAGTTTGTGTATTTTTTCCGGAATTTCCATGTTCAATTTTGTGTATCTGTGTACCGGTACATATGTGTACAAAATAAGACTATTAAAAAGAAACGACTCCACTTTTTTAAGCTTTGATTATTGGTTTAATGTATTCAACTTAATGTAAACTATCAATGGAAGCTTTGAAAGAGTGCATTTATTATTTATCATTATTGAAAGGAGGGAACAAAAGAACTTCAATACAATTTTCTTTGAGGGAACATAATCAGGTAAATTTACTTTAAGGTTATTTTCACATTTCACATTTCAGAGACCAACGCAATGTTTTTTTCTTCAATCAATTCAATCATTTATTGATTTGAATACATTCAATAATGAAACTGAATTGTGATAAATAGCAATAAATAAGTTCATGGTACATTCAGTTTGCGTATTTCATGGTTCTGGGTTACAAGAGTGTCCCGAAACATAAATAAATTTGGCATTTTGCACTTTTAGGTATGGTAGAGGGCATATATATTTGCATGTGGCTCTTTCCAGCTTACACTAATTTGTTTTAAACAGTTATAAACAGACAGCTTATCTCATTAGCTTCAATATGATACCAAATATGTATATGTCATTATGGATTTTGAACCAAAATTTTTCGAAAAAATGAAAATTTCAGGAAAATTCAGGAATTTCGAAAATAGTCTGAAAATTATACTTTATTGGAAAATTAAATTATTAAATAATTGTTAAGCATTTGATCATTTGAATTTAAATGTGTAATATAATAAATAAAACATATAAAACTTAATGTTTTGTATAAAGCCGTCATTATTTCTTTAAAAAAATGGGTTTTTAAATCTGTCGAAGGGTAAAATTAAGGTAAAAAAAAACTAAATTTTAATGCAATAAATGTGGATTTTTAACTAAAATATTTTATAGAATTAATTAAATACTGAATTTTCTAATAAAACCAACCATTCTTTATACAAAAATCACAAGGAAATATTTTTAGAATTTTTTTCTGATTTTTCCTGGTCAAAAATCTCAATTTTTGCCAAAAAAAGCTGTTTTAGAAATCCGAGGCCTGCGCCCCGTATTTTAAATTCAAATAAAATTTTAAAAAATTAAAACACATATAATTCCTCATATTTATCTTAATCTATAATGTTTTTTATTACAGATTTCCCATTTGCAGCCTTCTCATTATAAAAATTCTGAAAATATACAGGTGTGAAAATGGCCTCCGGTACAATTTTTCGGTTGACACAGAGCTGAAAAAAAACTAAGTCGATATGTGATTTTCTGAAATTTCAGGTAGCTGCTATTTTTCACAGAATAAACCAATATTGTGTTTTAAGGGCTCAATTTAAAGCTGAATAGGACCTTATTAAGGCAATATAGGTATATCAGTTGTACCTCTTAAACTTCAGTTTATTTTTGACCCAAAAATGGCCCATCTGGCCTCGGCCAGGAAATTGACGAAATTTCCAAACTTCAAACAGCCGTAACTTTTGAACACCTCAACCGATTTTCAAAATGTTTGCACCAAAATGTATCTTTTTCAAAGGGCTTTCATTTAAAAGTAATTCAAATGATTTATTTATAACTTCATTTTTTGGCTGACCTCCCTACTGTAAAGTGTACTAAAACTTTCCTATGTTTCAACAGAGAAATGCTAAAAAATACGACGATTTACTGGTAAATCTGCCGAGACACCGAAATTGTAAGAAATGTGAATGTTTCAAATCCCTGTTATATTAGTCCCAGCTTTAAATAAAGCTTTTTAAACTTGAACTTTGAACTTGTAATAGATCGTGTATAATTATCTACAATTATATTGCCCTATCTTACGTTTCGTGGCGTTTCTAGATATTTGCTTAACACCGCTGTCAACCTGAGCTTCTGAGCCCTTCAAATCCCAGATTATCTTTGTTAGCAACACCCACAGCTTTAATTTTCTCTCGATTACGAGGCATGTTCTTAAAAAACAGTTTGGATCCACCATTTTATCAAGGCACGTGTAAAATATGAAATTTGATGGTACGGAAACGAAAAAATCCGGAGATCCCGAAAGCCGACCATTTGGTCAGAACGAAAGCTGGCCTTAAAATAAAGGTGGTCGGCAAACCCCGGCTTATGTGTACTTTGTGTCAATTGACAAAAAGACCTGTCCCTCATTTATGGTTACTACCATCTCAAAAACAGTAAGAGGTGTAACGGTTGTGGTGTTTTGAGACATTGTTAACTCCCTTTGACAAAACAGTGAAATTAACAGACGAAATTTTAACACCCATAGTGAAGGATATAACAATTATTTATACTGTATGAATACGTAGTAAAACACGAAGGAACCTAACCGTTACAATTTAATATTGGAACATTAATACATTTCTAAAGTGGATGTATATTTTAAGAAAAAAATATACATATTCCGTGAAATATTACTTCAGAAATACATTTAATTTTCAGGTTTCGTTCTAGGTCGGAATTGATCACCTGTCTCTTTTGCAAGATCAAAACAGACCACTTATGATCGAACTTTGGCTTGAAGTAATGAATAAGTTCTTATCCTGCATTTTAGTGTGAGACATGTTCTCTTTTTATGGATCCATTTCAAAATTTTCTTTGTAGGAAACCATATACATTTTTCTGTTAAACATTGTATTTTAATGTTTTTTTTTTAATAAAACATGTAACTTTCATGCCTTTTGGTATCATTTTCTACCATAACTCTGGTCCAAGAGGAACGAGCCGTCTTGATATCGACATTATGGTATATGTCTGTCTGTCTGTCGTCCGATGTCAATAACTTTAAGTTAACACGAGGGAATGGTGACGCACAGACAGCAGAACCTCCTGTTACAGAGGTAATAAAAGTGTGCTTTACACGTTTGTATATGCTGTTACTGAGAAAAATCTAACAGTGTTCTCCCCGGCCGCTTATAGTGCTGCACTTTTCAGAGCTATCCTTCTAGGCCGCAGCGCTATCATTCTGGAGCACAGCGCTATTGATTTCAAATATTTTCATTTAACTTTCTCAAAGGTAACCCGAATAATCCCGAGTCGTTATATTCCACACGATCGCTACATTAACATTAACCCGAATAATTCAGTCGTTATATTCTTTTTAAAAATTTTCTCTAAAAAATCAAGGTTTAGAATGTGTTGCAAAATACAAATACCTTGGCCTGCATTTCACATCTTCAGGATCATTTAGTTTCACTGAAAATGAATTGTATAAAAAGGCACTGAAGGCTTATTTGAAACTTTGTAAAGATTTTATATCTGCACATCCTAGTGTTAAAACAAGCATGCATGTTTTTGACCACACCATAAAACCAATTCTGCTATATGGTAGTGACATTTGGGGAATGTTCAATACATTTTCTACAAAATGCAAGAGAAAATGCATACTTGGACAAAATTTACTCCGGCCTTCCTTGCGAAAAATTGCATATTAAATTTTGCATATTTATACTTGGGGTTCACAAGAATACCACAAATGTTGCAGTGCTATCGGAACTAGGCCGATTTCCATTCCATTTTAATATAATTAAGGGAATGCTTTTGTTTTGGTACAGATTAGAGAATCTAAATGACCAATTCCCTTTACTGAAAGCAGCATACATGCAATCCAGGACACTGCATTATTCCAAACAAATATCATGGTATGGTTCTTTGGACTACCTTCGTAGACTACTAGAAACTGAAGGAGCAAGTAAAATATCCTGTGGTCAGTCTGTCGGTACATAAAAAAAACATAAAATCTTGTTTATCTTCGCTTTTTATTGAAGAATGGCAAACTCAGCTTAAAAAATTTTCTGACAGTAAGCTAAATATTTATTGTATGTATAAAACTAACTTTGGTTTTGAAAATTATTTATGTATTGTAAAGAGTTTTGAATTGAGGAGGAAATTTACAAGACTGTGTACTTCCTCACACAGGTTACAAATAGAGTTAGGTCGATACCAGGGTACTCCTCGACAAGAAAGGCTTTGTACTAAATGCAATTCAAATACTATAGAAGATGAAATTCCTTTTCTACTAAATTGTCCGAAATTCGAAGAAGACCGTAATATCATGCTCTCTGGGAATTCGGAAAAGAATAGCAATTTTAATAATCTTAATGATAAAGACAAGACCGTATGGATATTCAGCATAGAAGATTCAGAATTGCTTAAACTAGTATGTAATTTTATCCTTGTGCATCTTCCATAATATTCACTTATTGTCCATTTTGTTCAAATAACTTTATATGTTCCTTGGTAGATTGTGTCAACATTAGTAGGCATCGTCCCCTGGTGTCAACTGTACAGTGGCCACCTGTAATGCTGTCTGCTGTGCTCTTGAGACGGGTAACACATCTGCCATCTTATCTAGTCCTCTTAGGCATCGTCCACTGGTGCCCCTTGCATTCAGACTATCCTAGTATGTTGGTCTGATTGCTCTGGGCACAGGCAGGACTAGTGGAACAATGTAACGTTTCAAAGTTTTAATTCAATAATATTAAATAACATAAAATAATATACTTGATTTTATATGTTGCAACAATTTTGTATTTTCTTTATCACCTAATGGCATCGACCCCTGGTGTCTTCTGCACAGAGGCTACCAAGTGCGGTTGACACGGGATAGGTATGACTTTATTTATTCTTATTCTCCTTTAAGTACATATGTATACTATTGAATTTACAGAATTGCCATATTGCAACTTGTTGAATGATAGATACTTGACCACACTCTCTTCAACAAATTACAATATTCATAATTTTATTACAATTTAGTTTGTTGTGTCTGTACTGTTATATGCCTCCATGGGCCAGTGATTTGTTTAATAAATATAACTTACTTACTTACTTACTATTCCACTCACTGCGATCGCTCCTCGAGAGGTCATCAGCCACTAGAGGGCGCAGAATTATTCGAGTTACAGGTAGCACGGTACAGTTTCTAAACATAGAACTGGTTTTTCCCTTTTGTGTACCCAAAAGAGAGGTGGAATACTGAAAGCTGAGTTCTGATTGGTTATTAAGTATAATATTCATGTTGTATTTTTTTCAAATAGACATATTATCTATGGTTAAGAAAATATGAAAGAAATTTTCAAGTGCCCTTTAATAATGGAGATTATTTTTTTTTTTTTTAGAATTATTGGTAATATGCCCTTCAATGCAACTTAGACGCAAGTCACAGGGGCCGGTAACATACGATGTTTTGATTGTCCGCGCCCCGACTTTTACATACAAAGTCGGGGCGCGGACAATCAAAACATCGTATGTTACCGGCCCCTGTGCGGACAATCAAAACATCGTTTGTTACCCTGTGGACGCAAGTAAACTGACGGGCAGTGCGTACTTTGATTAGAGGTTCTTTAGGGAATTGGTCATGACTATATTTCACTGGTATTTTTTTAAAGTTAAATGAATGCTCTACAAGGGAGCATACTACAATATCCCGGGTGAAAGTCATGAATGGGTGAAAATCTTGAAAATGTTACTATTGTCGCCTATGGAAAAAGAAACTGTACCGTGCTACCTACATTAACATCGTAGGAGGAGAGAATCGGATACGGAGAGGGCTTGAAATTATTCGCGTTATCTGAAAGGCAGCAAATTAGTTAATGACTTAAAAAATCTCAGACGGACATTAATACAGGTGACACTTTAATTACAACACACTGGGCCACACAGTTAAACAGGAAATGATCGGTGATTACAGGGATTTACCTCCACTTCTGTCAGGTGGGGTCCCAGGGACCCACAATATAAATTTGCTGGGTCCTTCTGAAAAAAAATGTGGGTCCCAGGAGGTCACATTTTTTTCTTGATTAATTAATTTTAGTTTTACGTCTAGTAAACAATATTTATGCTACATCAGGATAAAAACCAGTCAATCAATTCAGCAAATTATATTTAAAAACAATTATACAGGTGGACGGGACAAAAGGGGTAACGAGTTTTGATTGGAGGAATAATTTTCCTGCCCCTACTCATTTCTTCAATTTTCCTTTCCAGAGAAATGGGTAGGGGCAGGAAATTAAGCCTTCTATAAACGAATCCCAGCAAGTCTGCACTTGAACAAAAAAAAAAGAACTGGTCGAAATACTGAATGGGGCGTGGCGTTCCTCCACACTGTTTGGCTACATTGGTTCATGGTTAGGCTTTCCATATTATGACCAGACTATCCCGCATAGAAAGGACATTCCCTATCTACCATCTGGGGACGCGCCTGGCAGCTCTGTAGCTGTAGCCGCTGGAAACCGATTCAGGTACCGGATGAATTTTAATGAAGAACAATAATGCATTGCATCATGTTGATAAAGTGCAAGTTTAAACAAATCAAGTTTGTGGTGAGTTTTAGTTCTGTATTTAATCCAGCCAAAACACAAATCTCACAAGAATGATGCCGTCAGTCGATGGATTTCCCTAAATTGAATTTAAAAATAATCTCCTTGATCTTGAATTTCAAATAATATTCTTTCATGGGAGTTGAGCAGATTTGCGATTCTACACAACTTGGTGCCAGATTCACATGTACGTAGCATTTTTACACATGAATTGTGTTGCGTCCCGTCGGACGCATATCGTTATAAAATGTGCGTCCTGTCATTTATTTTTACGTACCAGACACGCGTGTTTTACGCGTCCCGCAAATCCTTGTGATTAGATCAATGTGTTTTGATAGCATTAATCCTTACATCCCAACTCCTTTGTTCTAACTGGGATGATCTGAGTCGGATCATCCCAGCAATCTCACCCCAGTTGAGCAATGACTATTTTTACTTTTTTTTCTGTCAAGGCCAGATTTTGAGAACTGAAAGATTTTAAACAGTGTCCATAGCGGGATTCGAACCAGGGTCGTTCGTTTACTAGACTTCTACCTTACTTACTACATCACGAACTCACTGGACATTTGGTGTTAAAAAATGGTATATAAAGAATCATTGTGGGGCACAACAAGGATATAAATTACTATTATAGTATAGAATATTTATTTTATTCCATTTTAAGCATGGAAATAATTTTTAAGAATGTATATCGTTTTTTCTTTGCTTAATAAATTAGCTGGGATGTAAATTAGTTATCACACTCAGACCGTCGGGGTGATCTTATACAGACACATTGCGTCCTCGTGAGATAACTATTACATGCATGATATTCCCCTGGCTTGAGTTAATTAATCTGGTAAATGACCCAATTCAATCTCATTTAATTAATTTGTTACCTTTCTTGACAAGTTCTAGACTGATCTAACCAGAGACATTTAAACACAGAGATTGGAAACTTGTTAAATTATCAGTTATGACACAAATAGCAGGCGGCCACAAATGGGTACATTTTTTTTTTTTGCAGTACACTCCTCCTACAATTCTTATCGTAGAAAAATAAAAAATAGCTCATCCGACTCCAAAATGATTCCCATAACGCTAATCAGAATTATTTTTTCGATATGTTTAAATTAGATTTTCATGACAAGTTTAAGTTTGTATGTTGAATTCAAATTATCGGTTGAATTTGAGAAATTGTGTTATTTTTGGTGTTTATATGGTGTATAATGTCAAACACTACTTTTTTAATATACAAAGTAGAATTTTTAAAAATATATCTTGTAAAAGACGAAACCATGTCATTTCAATAATTGAACATGTTATTTCGATATCTTTATTCTTTCTGGAGTTATGCAGTTTTAAAACTGAGCATTTATCTTCAGTGGCCACGATAAATCCTTGGATTATATCGAGGTGCTAATCTCTGTCGACTACGGAAATAATTGTATTCATGTACTTTATTCTACTTGTAGGATTTGTTAGTGCGTCCGTAGTTTTTTATTCGGGAGGTTTAGGTCTAACAAATTATGTTTAACGCAATAATTTGTATCATGTACTTGTCTAAAACGTTAAATTGTGGTCATTGTTATACAATTTGTACATTTATATAATTAAGGTAAAATTTATACGTATGCGCAAGTTTATTATTTTTTAGGAATACTTTAGAATTTGTCACGCCTTGTTAGTTCATCAAATTCCTCATCTCTGTAGGAGACGGGGTGAGATCTCCAGCACACTTTAATATCCCACAGCTTTTCCTTGATTTTCAGTAAGCATCAGAAATCTAGTAATTGTGGTTTCCAATAAATTGAAATCGCGAAATAATGAAATGTGTTAATATTGAAATACGTGTATTCAATTTCACTCAACAAAGATGGACCAGAAGAATTTTTTGAAGAACTTAATGGCTTCAAAAACAATTGACAAGATTGGAAATGTTAAGCGTGAATTCTCCTCTGTCGTATTGAAAGTGAAACGATTCTTCAATAATTAAAGGACATAGAATATTTCAGTTCCGTTCATTTCCATTTAACGTATTGCTTAGGGATCTTAAGAAGCTGGCTACTCCACTGCTATATGACCTCTATGACTTTACTCTGTTTTGCAGTATAGGATTGGTAGGTGCCGGGGGTGTTGTATCAATTTCTCAATTTGGGGAGGGGATTTATTATGTTTTTTCTCTGCTTTGTTCAATTTGTCTATCTCAATATGCTCAAGCTTTGAATAATACTTTATTGTCAATTTGACGCCCATAAACTGAGCAGAATACAAAACGCAATTAAAAAGAACATATGATACACTTATTATTAGTTAAGTTTAACAAGCAATATGGATATGATTATGCACCTTTTCTGTCTACAATAGGGTTATATTATATAAAATAAAAAAAAAAACAAATCCATTACATATTTATGATAAAAGGGACGATTTTTCTTTTCCCATAGTTAATTATCGATTTCTGGATGGCGATATTCCATTAGCGCCATCATATGGTGTTAACATATCTCAACTTGTTCGATTTGCTCGAGTATGTAATAACGTTTGCGATTTTAATGAACGGAATCTTTTCATAACTGAAAAACTATTACATCAGGGTTTTCGTTATCACAAACTAGTTAAAACCTTTACTAAATTTTATCATCGATATAAAGACTTAGTTCATAAATACAATACTACCTGTAAACATCTAATCAAGGCTGATATTTCACATCCCTTATTTTACGGTAATGTTTTACATAAGAGTAAAAAATACTTAAACTCGCCTAACTTTAAATCGTCTCATTCATAAGAGTTATAATTACGGTATTGTCGTCAAGTCATTACGTAAGGCCTTCTTTGGTATTAACATTTATTTTTTGATAGGGTCTTTACATTTTAACTAAACTAACTAATTTCTAAAATCTGTATTGCATGTACACGGGTTATGTATTCCGGTATATGTATGAAATAATTATGCTATAACTCCTCACAGGAAGGGATCTTGGTGGAAGCTGTATACTGAGTGTACATAACTTACTTTTTCAGTTCATAATGGGTCTAGAGCTGGCATGTCAGTTAACTGCTAGTAGTCTCTTGTGATTTCATGTTTATGTCCGTATATGTAGTTCTTTCCGTTTCATTTTTCACAATTGATTCAGTCTTGTTGCCAACTGAATTTTACTGTTGATACATTTTTTTTTTATTTATCACATTGGCTGCAGGGGGAAGGTTTGGGCCCAATAAAACTAGTTTAACCCCACCGCAGCAGGTTTGCGCCTGTCCTAAGTCGGGAAATTTATTAAGCCTTTGTGTGTCTTGTCTTTTTTCTAGTTAGTTTACCTTATGTCTTTTGGAGTCTAGGAGGATGTTTGATTACTCTTTATTCAGGGGCCGACTCCGACCTGCCGTTGGGTGTGGGGTTTTCTCACCGTTCGTTGAAGATCTTATGGTGGCTTTGAGTTGTTATTGCTCCCCTTTGGGTCGTTGTCTCTTTGACACACATTCCCCGTTCCCTTCTTTTCTTCTATCATACGAATCACAATTATACAGCAATAACTATTTCTATTCTGATACATGTATATATACCTATTTTCATTAATCAGAATATTTGACCTTTTTTCATACAAACAAGACAAAAGTTTACATATTTTTTTGAATAACATATCTGTCTTCACATGACATGAACCAAATAAATTTTCAATAAGTATCAATATGTTTTAGGTTAGAATATTTATTTTCTAGATCATTTAATATGTTAACTCTTTCATTTTCCAAAGTGGTACATAAAAGCAAGAAATGAATTTCTTCCTCAATGCCGTTTTTATATAATTTACATTGTCTTTTATCAAGATGTATTTCAAAATATCTGCCTACTTCAATTTCTAGTTTATGAGAACTTATTCTTAATTTAGTTAATAGTTTTCTTTCTGTAAAGTTGCTATGATCCAGATATTTTTCAAAATTGCCACAAAAATTGCCTTTGAATGTTCTATAAGTTCTTAAATTATTACCATAGTTTTTTGAACGGCTATCATCAACTACCTCTTCTTTCCATATTTTATTGTACTTAGATTTAAGTTTATTTAAAGGTACTGTTTTAAAACACGATTTAATTTTGAGTATATTTTTTTAGATCAATACTTAGGTATTCTGATAATTGGGTAATACAAGAGTACCAACAGTTTTTTAATGCTTTTGCTTCTATAAATGCTTCAGAAAGCAGACAATTATTGGAATTTATTAAATGAATTAAGTATTTAAACATATTTAAAATAATTTCTAAAATAAAGGGTATCTACCCAACTCAGCCATAACGGCTAGGTTTGAGGCTTTTTTATTTACCCCAAGAGAATATTTACAAAATTTAATATGCACTTTTTCAAGATGCATGTCTTTGTACAGTTTGCTTAAATATTTATCGTTTCCATTTAATAGTTTGATTGGGTTGACAATTCCCACTAATTCACTATACCAAGTACTTTGTCTTAATAAAACTGTAGTTCACAAAATACCTGGTGATAATACATAGTACATTCTTTAATCAGTTGAAGCAAATTAAACATGCAGATTTATGCAATCGTTGTGGTTGATCCTTCAATACCCTGGCTTGATAAAAATTAAAAACCCTCGCGTGGAATGGAAATAGTTATTTTTTTTTAAAGAAAGGCGGACTCAATATTCATAACTTTATAATTATTTGATCTTATGCATGATTAATAATATTAAAACTTAAGTTAAATCTAAATCTTGTGCTGATATTTTTATCCTGCGGAGAGAAAAAGAGGGGGGTCTAGATAAAGACAGCTTCCTTCACAACGGATTAAGAGTTTTGCGTTGCACCCGTGTCCTCTGGATATTTTTCATTCTTCAAATTTATTGAAAACATATACAAGAAATTCGTTTAGCTTTAATTTTCATGTATCTCCCCCCAGAAACGAGTTTGTACAGGGATATTGTTAAGCTGCTTTGAGCCGGGAATCTGTTTGTTCGACCTTCCGTATTACTGTACCTTGTGGACACTCCTTCAATGTATTTTCACCAAATTTTATTCTCGTTTGCATCTAAGTTGATCTTGAAATTGTATTGATAATAACGAACTACTGAAACAATGTACACATTTTTAATGTCTTTGGTTTGACCCGGTCAAGGATCTAACTCATGACCTAAGGACGAGAACCACCTAGGCGGCTAGACCAATTATGGCGAGCAGTGAAACTAATATTCCAATTACATATTTTCTAAATCCTTAACCTTTGCAATTTTCTAATCAAATTTAAACATTATGTTTCTTTATAAAAACACTATCAAAAGTACCATAACCGGCGTTTTGCATTTGGGCAAATCGGCATTACAATTGGGCAAAACAATGTATACATTTGGGCAAATAAAAATGTAACGTTTGGGCAAAATATACTCCTCCAACCTGAGCTAATGTATCGTTTGTGCAAAAAAATACCTTTTCATAAAATAATAAAAGATGCTGAAATACATGATACAAATGTTAAGTATATATTTTGAACTTTAATACCTCTTCCGTTCGGCATTTATCGTCTATCTCCTGCACACCAGGGTAAGATGGAAGTAGAATTATGAGCAGGATAAGTCTTGTAAATATAATTAAATATATACTACACATTTTTAAAGTTAAATCATCCAATTAAAAGCACTAAAATCTGACTCAAAACACTAAAATCTTACTCAAAAGCACTAAAATCTTACTCAAAAGCACTAAAATCTGACTAATTTCTCAAACTATAAAACTATGTACATGTGAGAAAGTTAATATCATCATGGTATAGAAGTTGAGGTATATCCTTTTTGGCTCTGTATATGTAGGTTACACGTTTAACGAATTCTTTTTGGTGCAGTTTACCGCCTTTCGTCGCCTATTCAACCCGTTCTTTTTGTTTTCTGATTTCAAGTGCCCTCTTTTCAATAGTTCATATTTTGATATAAGTTATGGATTGTAATTTAATTATAATATCGATGAAAATAAATATTGTCGTTTAAAAACAAAGGACAGCACATTTGAATGTACTATCATATGTCATTCAATATCACAAAAGAAATAATGTGGTAAATTTCAACATCCCATCTCAAGGCACAGACATATAATTAATTATATGTCTCTGCTCCAGGTTAAAACGACCCAAAACAAAGCATCTAGGGGTCACCGTATCTTCCTTAAGTTAATTTACATATTCTTACATGTAATTACCCCAACACCCCTCCCTTTTTCCTCTTTGAAAATCAAAAAGTGCATCTTAGTTACATTGAACATTTTGTGAAAAGGAATAGTGTGCTTTGATAAATTTATGTAAGTTCTTTTCTATGTGTTTTGATACTAGTTGAACTTCAAAAGAACACGACAATAAAGTAAAAATTTGGTAAATCAATCTAAGTAATTTTGTACATAACAGCCAATTTTTTACATATTCAAGTTTTTAAAAAGAACCTGTCCTGTCGAATGCTACACATAAAATTCGTAATTAAAAATAGAATGGGTCATAGTACGGACCTCCAAGAGAGCACCATATCAACTAGTTAAATTAAGAATCCATAGAACATAAATCTATCCTTATTTTAATTAAAATCTTTATTGTTTGATCATTTTTATTGATCTGTATGAAAATTTCAAAAAAAAACTTGCCGAACGCATCCTTTCTTTATTGTGGGCTAGCGGTTATTGTCGGCTGTTATTGTGGGCTTGCTTCACACTAGTTAATTTAAAGCATGGTTGACTCAGGTAACAAAAATATGATTTGCCCAAACGTTACTATTTTATTTGCCCAAACGTGACATTGTCACGCTTATGATTTTGCCCAAATGTAATACACCCACCATAACTTTATGAGTGCATAATTCTAAAGCAGTCTCTAGAACTGCGAACAACAGACACATTAATAATTTGTACATAAACCATTTATTTGTCGTTAATAGTGTACGGGAAGTATATTGCCACAAGTTCTATGAACTTACATATGACTTCATATGAACAACATCTTCAGTATATGAGAAACACTGGAGATGACCATATATCTTTTTAACACGTTTAAATTCTCTGTTGTTGATACATATTTGCTCCGGGCCAATCCAATGCAATTAGAAAATTCGACAATTTTATAATTTTGAAAAGGTTAGCATATTACCTCATTTTCACAATAGCAATTTATCAACATTTTTCTGACAGGTTATTCCCGAATTAAATTAAATGTCCTGTCAATTACATAATTATAGATCCATATTTTGAAAGTTCAAACTAAATATTTCTCTGTGTGCACCAAACTGTTGTGAACAAAAACTTGTGACTCTTTAACATATAAAAAAAAATGCTTTGAGAGGGGGATATGCAATCTACCATTGTTGTGTATCTTATCAATATCTTTTCTTGCACTACTATAAAAACAAAGGGTTTGTGTCATATAAAAACAAAAAATAATTTATTCTTTTTTAATATTTGAATATTTAATATCCATTTTAACATACAGCTTTGAAAAAGAGCTTCTAAAGATATTGTACCTCAAGATTTGAAGAAGTAAAAATGGAATGTGGATATTGTAGAACTCCAAAGGCTTGAATAATACTTTACGATCTCGGTCCATATCATGTTTTACAGCGTTAAAACAATGTTTCTCTACTCGATATACAACCATTATTCCAGACTGAAGCGAAGATCGAATGATTGATACCTCGATGCTTTCAGAATATTAAGTCCACCGTCAGATTTATTTACCCTTGTCGTAGGTAAAGATTAACTTGCAGAAAAAAATAATTACCAAATTCTAATAAAAACTAGAAAACGGCCTGCGGACTCTACAGCCTGTCCCGCCTGCACATATTGCACTCGCATCAGCTTGAACTCTTCTGCTGTGCATCTATAAACAACATGGCATTTTTTTTTTGAAAATTTCAATCGCTGTATTATAATTTGTCATTAAGGTGCATTACAAAGCAAAAAACACAATTGCAATATCTGTGTCTGTAAGACAGGAATGCTGCGCCTGTACTCTCAAAGACAAATATATTGACAAAGTTTGATAACCATACTACGTATACCTCTTCAGAAATGAGCTAAATGCATAATTTTTCCATGGTCACTGGAGCGTAAAATGTAGGCCAAAGTTACCAAAGACCTGTCATTCTGGACTCTACTCCTTAAGATGAATACACTGATACAGTTTGACAACCATACTACATATACTTCCTCAGAAATGGAGCTAAACGCAAAACTTAACCCAAAGTCACTGGTGCGTTAAATGTAGGTCAAAGTTACCACAGACCTGTCATTCTGGAATGTACGTCCAAGATGAATACACTGGTACAGTTTGACAACCATACTACATATACTGCCTCAACAATGGAGCTAAACGGAAAACTTGGCCAGGGTCACTGGAGCGTAAAATGTAGGTCAAAGTTACCAACGACCTGTCATTCTGGAATGTACTCCTCAAAATGAATACACTGGTAAAGTTTGACAACCATACTACGTAAACTTCCTCAGAAACGGAGCTAGTCACTGGAGCGTAAAATGCAGGTCAAAGTTACCAAAAACCTTTCATTTTGGACTGTACTCCTCAAGATAAATACACTGATACGGTTTGACAACCATACTACGTATACTTCCTCAGAAATAGAGCTAAACGCAAAACTTAACCAAAGTCATTGGAGCGTAAAATGTAGGTCAAAGTTATCAAAGACCTGTCATTCTGGACTGTACTCCTCAAGATTAATATACTGATACAGTTTGACAACCATACTACATATACTTCCTCAGAAATGGAGCTAAACGCAAAACTTAACCTGGGTCTCTGGTGCGTAAAATGTAGGTCAAAGTTACCAAAGACCTGTCATTCTGGAATGTACTCCTCAAGATGAATATACTGGTACAGTTTAACATCCATATCAGATATAGTTCTTGGGAAATGGGGCTAAACTCAAAACTTATCCAGAGTCATTGCAGCGTAAAATGTAGGTTAAAGCGACCCGAAACCTACGCAGCTGGACTTTATTCCCTGGTACAATTAGACAGCCATACCAGTTGTCGTTCCAAACAAACTGCTTTTTACCCAAAACTTAATTACCAAGTCGCTGGAGCGTAAAATATAAGTCAAACTGACCCAAGATTTCCATATCGGGTAAGTACTCCTCAAGAGGAATATATTAGTACAGAAATGGATGCCAATTGAATCTGTTTATTTCGGAAGACGGACGTACGGAGGGTCCGACAACATTCGTTGGCAGTGCGTAATAACTGGTTTTGCAAAAGACAATCGACAAACCATTGGGCACTAATTGTGTGTTACTCTTGGCCGATTTGTTCGTAGCTGCTTCTTTTGGTTTGCTTGGATATGAATACTTCTTTGCCTATATTTGAATCTCGGTCAGGTTGAATAATTTGCCATAGTGGCCATATTGTATAGATCTGATAATTTTACAATAGGACAATGAGATGAGTTGAGGAAAATATTATACGGATCATTCTCAGAAAAGACGCATATTTGAGATCAAGATTTTTGAAAAATAGCAATCAAAATTTTCACCAAACTTCGACGTCTACTTGTACCATAACATTGTCTGAATTCAAAACCAAATTATGCAATGGGAAAAACTTGGGGATAATAAAAAAAGATACAAAAATCATATTGGTAGGGCAAATATTGCTGTCCATGGTGTAACTGATCAATAAAAATTAATTAATACTAAAGGAAAACAAAAATAACCAAAGTAACAACTCAGATATTCCCGCAACATTAAAATAGGTTTTATGGTATTTGGATTGCAATTTGTTGAAATGTATGCGCTTAAACTGTCATTTCATTATTTTGTGCACCACAAATAACATTACCACTTCCGAATAAAGTATGAAATAACAAGACATGCAATGTTTTTTCACAGAGAGAACAAAAATGTCATTGCACTCTTCAAGTGGACCTCAAAACTTTCATCTTACGACTTATTGTATGTTGTATATTCGAAAATACTATCATGGTAACACCAGTGACATTAAAGTTACGCAATGGACAGAAAAGGTGACACCAAAGACATTCAAGTCAGATATCTTGATTTTAATCCTTAATGCGACATCAAAATATGTACCAAGTGAACCAGGTTTTCACGGAAGAACCATTTTATGTTCATATTTTAGTTATTGATATGATTAGTTATACAGTTAGTCAATCACCGAGAAACACTGGCAACACCATGGACGGCTTAAGTAATGCCAAGGACATATAAAGTGTTTTAAGTGTTTACAAAGTAAAGATTTTATTAATAGAGCTTTATTTAGTTGAACTCAATCCTCATTGCACTAAACTTTTAAACATTATACACCTTGAAAAAGACGAATAAAGAAAACGCTTGTGCAAATGTTACTTCCATGTTACTTCCAATAAATCTTAATTGGGTGAAGAATCTGTTATATTTTCCGTTTTCAATTTTGTAAATAAATCACCGTCACCAATACACAAAACTAAAAACGAGACGTTCGAAAAAAAATACGGAAACTAGGTCGCTGATAACTTCAGCAGAGCCATCATTTTGTTTACATTGTGACGTCATAAAAGTGCCTAGGAACTGGAAGACGAATGTAAACAATGAGAGGTTCTGCAATGAAAAAACCGACTTTATTTCGATTTGTTAACATGGTTCGATGAAAAAATTTCTAAATTTAATAACGTTAGCCTACAAAAAATATTGTGAAGTCATAAAAAAACTACAAAACATTTCCCATTTGTAAAAAATGAATGAACCTCATTTCCCTCACAACCTTGGGAGAATTTGACGCAAAACCTAATAGTCTATTGTATAGAAATAAGAAATAAAAGACGATAAACAAGTTATCTGAATTTTGAAAGCTTGAATATTGTAAAATATCATCCCGCTCGCCAGAATATGAAGCTTGGGGCTCGTTCGCTGCGCTAACGCGCCCCTGTGCTTCATATTCTGGCTCACAGGATGATATTTTACGATATACAGATGTTAAAATCCAGATAACATATACTTATTATTGTAGTGCCTTTGTCATGGAAATTTTACCCTGGCCTTTCTTGTCAGAAAGAAGATTTTATATGTTCATTTTTGTTGAGTCTTTTATTATTCTGAAATTGTGAAATTGAAATTTTGCACGTTTATTCTTCTTCTGTTCCAACCTGTGCCCCTCCCAAACAGCCAATTGCCATTCAAATTTAGTTATTTACAGGAGCAATTCCTGTTACTAGTATTTTATTTTCGAGGAACGGATCTGGTCTAAAGATACAACACACATTGCAAATGTCTTTTCTATAAAGGAACCTTATAACTCACTATGGACAGTTCAGTCCCAGGTTCCTCTGGCCACGGTCCTAGCAAATAGAAAAAAGGCCGCCAGCATAGCAGAGGTATCGGACTTTATTGACCGATGTAACTGTTCATTAAAATGCAGAAACTAGGTGATAATTAAGTACAGATGAAGGGGCGAAAATTCGATTCCTCGAGGGGAGGGGGAGGTGGACGATTTAACCTAGATTTTTTTTTTATTTTCAAGTTCATCTCAAACAATTATTTTCGCAAAATGCCACATCAAAATCGTGTATTTGTATTGCAACATTTTTTTTTTGTTTAAGATCAAACCCCGAAAATCAGATGGTCGTCCCCTTATTGTTGTGTACCGTTTACATGTACAGAAACGTTTTGTGTTGGATCTACAGAATACCTATTATGTATACATGAGTGAAAGCAGCATTTGATTTTATGGAAATCGGGGGTGGGGTTTGCTATGATTTTTTTTTTCAAATCAATAGTTATAAATTGGGCGGGTGAAAAAAAACAGGTGCAGGGTATTTCTCTAACAAGG
Organism: Modiolus philippinarum; assembly: GCA_002080025.1. Taxonomy (NCBI): domain Eukaryota; kingdom Metazoa; phylum Mollusca; class Bivalvia; order Mytilida; family Modiolidae; genus Modiolus; species Modiolus philippinarum. The sequence continues at coordinate 1,814 of MJUU01055507.1, read as the reverse complement.
TACGTACGTGTGTGATAAAAATAAACTTTATTTGCACAAATAAACCCTTACGGGTTAAAGCAAAAATATAAAATAAACAATGACACAAAAAACAAAAATAAAAAAAACTAATTAATTTACAAACTGCAACACAACAGCACCTCTTGAAATGTGTACTCATTTTACTCACGTGCTTATATTGTACGTTTAGGGCTGTGGTGATTGTTACCTGTCATTTATGTTAAAAATCATTAGCATATTTAACGCACTCTTGGTAACATATTTTCATTGGTTATATTACAAATCATATATAGCAACGCCTTACTCATCAAAATATTTATTGCACTCAAACCGCTACGCGGTTTTCGTGCAATTAATATTTTAATTCGTAAGAGCGGTGCTATATATATAACTTACATGGACGAACAATGGTAATATGAAGTTATCATGCATCAAAATTGATCATCTGTCTTCTGTAAATGAAGAGGATAACTACATGTATACCTAAAGGCTTGTGTGACTAAGACGAGCCTTCTTAGGAATACTAATGAATCAATACTTTGTCAGCACTTTAGAAAAATACGTGATATGTTTAGGACAAACAAGAGCTGTCGCCGAATGGCAGCCAAATATACCCCCCGCTCATTGAACCCTGAATCCATATTTTAAGTGCAAAATTAAGTTGGTGTGGACACAATACAGGTGTGGACACAGTACAAATGTGGACAGAAAATGCAAGTATGGACACAATTATATAATCTTCAAGAAAGAACTTTTCACAAGGGTCCCAATGAAAACACTCTGTCTAAATCAGACAAATATAAAATTCACCTTTTTTCAGCTTATTTGATATTTTTACACATCTACATATAGTGTTCTTCCTTTGTCTAAACTTTCATCAAAATCCTTCAAGTGGATTAAGAGGAGTTGTAACCCATACATAGGGAATCAATGAAAATTCAAAGTCGAATTATCTCCCCTTCCTGGTTTCTGACAATAATTATATTACTTCATGCACATCTTCATATAGTGTTCTCACTTTGTGTAAAGTTTTATTAAATTCCTTCAAGTGGTTTAAGAGGAGTTGCGCTTACGAGGTATCCCATACATGGGGAATCAACGAAAAGTTAAAGTCCAACTATCTCCCTTTCCTGGTTTTGGACAATACTTAAATTCCTTCATGCACATTTCCATATAATGTACTTCCTTTGTGTAAAGTTTCATTAAAATCCTTTAAGTGGTTTAAGAGGAGTTGCGCTTACGAGGTATCCCATAAATAGGCAATCAACGAAAAGTCAAAGTTGGATTATCTCCACTTCCTGGTTCCAGACAATAATTATATTCCTTCATGCACATCTCAATATAATGTACTTCCTTTGTGTAAAGTTTCATTAAAATCCTTTAAGTGGTTTAAGAGGAGTTGTTCTTACGAGGTAACCCATAAATAGGGAATCAACGAAAAGTCAAAGTCAAATTATCTCCCCTTCCTGGTTTCGGACAATAATTATATTCCTTCATGCACATCTCCATATAGTGTCCTTCCTTTGTGTAAAGTTTCATCAAAATCCTTCAAGTGGTTTAAGAGGAGTTGCGCTTACGAGAAGTGTGGACAGACGGACAGACGGACAGACAGACTGACAGGGTGATTCCTATATACCCCCCAAACTTTATTCAGTATTTTTCTGAAACCCGTTTCTGCATGATGTTTCCGTTGAATCCTGCACTTAACTACGTTCAGCCATTCGGTGGTCATTTACCTTAAACACTGTGCATTTTGTTCTGAGAAGGTGCATTCTATTCCCAATCGAAGAATTTTGGACATTTTACATCACTTC
>MJUU01055504.1:45909-72649 GCA_002080025.1 Modiolus philippinarum | reverse complement strand
GAGCTACAAGGGGTCAAAGGGGCCAAAAATGCAATTTTTCTAAATATGTCAAATCTTTATTTTTCATCGGATTTCGATGGGATTTTTTTCTTTGGATTCCTCTTGATCTAAGCTTTCAGTAGTATGACAACAATTTTTTTGTGGGTCTTACCGTTTCCGAGCTATAAGGGGTCAAAGGGGCCAAAAATGCAATTTTTCTAAATATGTCGAATCTTTATTTTTCATCGGATTTCAATGGGATTTTTTTCTTTGGATTCCTCTTGAGCTAAGCTTTCAGTAGTATGTCAACAGATTTTTTGTAGCTCTTACTGTTTTGGAGCTACAAGGGGTCAAAGGGGCCAAAATTGCAATTTTTCTAAATGTGTCATATCTTTATTTTTCATCAGATTTCGATGGATTTTTTTCTTTGAATTTCTATGGATGTAAAGTTTTAGTTGATAGTACATATTTTACATAGCTCTTACGGTTTTTTATCAGTAAGTAATCAAAAGGGTTTTTTCCCTATTTTGTTTCTAGCTAATAACTGTGTCTAGCTTCTTTTTGTGTCCATCTAATTATTGTGTCATGCTCTTTACTGTGTCCACATTCACTTTAAACTACCTTTGTTGAAATTTCAGTGGTCAACATGCTGCGGTCGTATCATGCTGCGCTCGGCGTAGCCCTTTATTATAATAATGAAATTAAAAATACAATGCAATACCAGGCTTACAACCCAATAAAAGTAATGAGTTACGGTTCTTTTCCCAGTTAATGTGAAACATTTTGCTATTGCTGATTATTGCGTTCTGAGCTATCGTTCTGCACAGTTTGGTGCTTTTCAGTGGTGTTTTTGGAAAGGGTAGCTTATAGTTATTGGCCTTCCTCCCCCAAAACATACTATTTTCTTATAATTATTATACCAACTACTAAGTCATCTCACCAAGTCAAGTGTTGGAGGTCCATGTCTTTCCTCACAAATCTCGGCTTGTGCAGAAGGACTTGGACCTCAAACACTTGACTGTTTTTCGTTATTGACTTAAAAATACCGTTTTTATTTCAACAGCAACGAGGCACACTTGAACTTGCGTTCAATCCATTTATGGTTTAGCCAATTGGAGTCATGAAAAAGCACTGCGGTTGCCATATTCAAAATAAATTCGATTTCGAAAACTTCAATTTTTGTTTATTTATGTGTTCAAAAATTTTCCTTTTTTAGTTTTAAGGTGTATATATTTGTAAAATATGGATGCTTTTATTATACTCTTTCAAAAATTTATCATCAAAAGTAAGCGTTTTAATTCTTGAGTCACTTAATATTTCATATAAATTCCATTACTTTTCTCATCGTTTATTCCTAAGCATCTTTCTTTCTACATTCTTTGTTATATTTAATTAATATGGTTTCTTAGTAAATAAGAATATTCTGAGCATGCAGTTTATTATATGAATATTCCGGGCCTTTTTAATATGTAGAAAGATTTATATAGCATTTTTATGCTTGTTCTGAATCCCATTTGTTGTTTTAATATGTATATATAATATTTGTCGGTTACTCATGTAATGAATATGTTTAAACCAATGATGAAGTTGCAAACTGACCACACGATTAAGATGAATAAAAAGATAAGGAAGCCTTGGAGGGCCATTTTGACTTTTAACCTTTTACTTACTACTTCTGACTTTTAAGTTTTGAGTTTTGACTATTGACTTTTTACGCAAGCCGTCGGGGGACATTTTGACTTTTAACTTTTGACTTTCAACCTTTTGACTATTGACTTTTGTCTTTTGACTTTTGACTTCTGACTTTTTACGTAAGCCGTAAAGGGACATTTTGTCTTTCGACTTCTTATATTTAACTTTCGAAAGCGGGAATTTCAAGGCGGGATAATTGAAGAATCCATTTTGGAACGCGTTGTAAGCTGAAACCAATCAGAGGTACAATCAAAATTATCACCTGTACATCTTACTTTCTTTTAGGATTATTTATTCTTATTTGTCTGACAGAAGCTGTAGTTCCTTATCATTTTCAGCCAGGAAGAGCAGTATCTCGACCGGAAATAATCAAGAATTACTTCCATCAAGGGTTTTTGTACAAAGACATAGTGTGTGTGTTACTTATGAGACAAGAGAAATAATAACATCAGTGCTGGAAAACAGTGGGGAATGTATAGGCCACCGATCAATGTGGCCACGTGTGACTTTAGATCACCATGCACGAGTGAAAAGGGACGATGTTCTACCGGTTATGAGGCAAATTGATCCGCAAGGAGTGGCGTTAAGGAAAGCAAGACGTCTTCGTAGAAAAAAGTATTATGCTCTCGGTCCAAATTATATTTGGCACGTAGACTGTTATGACAAGTAAGCACCATTTGGCTTCTGTATCCATGCAGCTATTGATGGGTACAGTCGACGGATTCTTTGGTTTGAAGTGTCATCAAGCAACAAAAATTCTAAGCTTATTACTACATACTATTTGGAAACGTTGAATAAAATTGGTTGCACCCCTCGACTTTTAAGGTGTGATATGGGGACAGAAAACGCAATGCTCTGCTTGTTGCAACCTTTCTTTCGTTATTTTGCAAGGGAATCGATGGCGAAGAGTAAGAGTTTTATGCAATGAAAAAGTACAACAAACCAGCGCTTAGAAGCATTTTGGGGAATGTTACGCCGCCAAGGAATTAATTGGTGGAATAATTTATTTAGAATTTAAGAGATATCAATAAATATGACGTATGTGACCCACTTCACGTCGAATGCTTGAAGTACTGTTTTATAGATGTGATCCAAGCAGAACTCGACCGAATGGCCTACCATTGGAACCTACATAGTATAAGACCTCAAAGACTTGCTGAAGCCCCCATGGTAAACTTAACTTTATCCCACAAACAGTACGAGCTCTGGATTATAGTACTAAGATAAACAAAGACGACGTCAGAATATTCTTGGAGTTGTATGGGTGTGAACGAAAAATTTGTTGCAATGAATTTGAAGAACTTGTAAGATTTCTGAAGCGGGACTTACAGAGGCCAAAGGATACAGACTCTGTGTTTTGAACTGATTCAATTTTTACGTTGATACTAACAGCATGCATATATGTTTGTTCAGTTGACAATTGTATGTTTAATTTTTGCGTGTATGTGTAATATACTTGTGTGGGCACGCCATGTGTAACCCATTACTCAAAGACATATGCTTTGAAGCTTTATTGTTAAAAATTTAAGTTTAGATACATATGAGAGTATTTCTTCAATTTAAGTGAGCTGTTCAAGTTCAAGTAGACAATACCATGGCAAACAAACAGCAGACATAACTTTAAACAACACAATTCAATCACAAATAACAAAACACAAACAACCAAACAACACAATTCAAACACAAGAAACAAAACACAAACAACCAAACAACACAATTCAAACACAAGAATCAAACAACCAAGCAACACGAACCCTTAACAAACACAAAACTGGGATAAACTCGGTGCTCTAGAAGGGTGATCAGTTCCTTCCTCACGCATAACACCCGTATTGCGTGTTGTAGAATATTGGCATGTACTAGTTTGCTGATAAAAGCCGGTTGTTAACAATTTGTGTTACCAAATATATCTTTATGGGCAAAACATGACCATTAACAAGGATTTGAAATATGCGCACAGAGTAACTTGGACAAAGACAAAACAGCACTTCTTGCGATACCTCTATGTGTATATTTATATACATGTACCCGTATTACATGAACTAGGACACAGGGACTGAGCTTGTATCGCTCACCTGACAAAATGCTTCTCATCCATGCCTATGCTGAGGACCAAAAATGTTTCTTCCCATAGGTTCAAAATTAATATTGAGCAATGTTCAAGTTTTTTTTACAGATCCAATTGGAATAAGAACCTTACAAACATTGTTGCAACACAATAGTTAAATTTGCTTCAAAGATTCCATAGCAGATAATGAAAAGGATCATTTTCCCAGGGGATCCAATGTTAAACTATGTTGGCAGCCATTTTTAAGAAATTAATAATTTTTGTGAAGGTCTTCTCAAACACCATTTCTGTAAAGTTTTACTGAATTGGCTTCAGTTGTTGCAGAGAAGATGCTCAAAATATGATTTCTTAAAGGATCAAATAGTAAACTATGTTTCGTCGTGGCCATGTTTTTATCTGACCTGGTTGTGTCAGGACGAGCTTTTGCCATCTCTTAACGTCTGTCGTTTGTCCATCGTAAACTTTTGATTCAAAAATTTTCTTCTCTGAAACCAATGGGCTAATTCAAACAAAACTTTGTCACAGTATTCCTCGGATGGTCCCCTTTAAAAAATGTGTTCGACAGGATTGCACTTAATTCAAGATGGCCACCAGCGGGAAACATAGTTATAAAATAGGACCTTATGGGGAAACATATTTAAAGATCTCTGAAACTGCTGAGACAGTTGGAACCAACATCACCTCAGCTGACCTCATCGTGCCCACTGGCACATACTAGTAAGGTCCCGATACAGTTCCTCTAGTTTATTCGGTCTCTTAATGCCACTCTTGTCTGTGTCGATGTGGTCCATCCCAGTCGTTCTCTCTTTTGCTCTATTGTTGTCCAAGTTGAAACCAAACTTGGTCACAATTGTCCTTGGTTGGTCTCCTGCAACAAAGTGTTTTGCAGGTCCGTGCTATATCGAAAATGGCTGCCAACTAGAAAATTGAATGAAAAACGCGTTGATTTTTGAACTTGCTGAGCCAATTATAAACAAACTTGGTCATTGGTTGGTCCCCTGCAAAAAAGGTGTTTTTTTAGGTGCGCGCTGTAATCAAGATGGTTGCAAGCCGGTAGCATAGTTTTAACATTTGAACCTATAGGAAAACACATTCAAAGAACTTGTCGTCTGAAACTACAGGACCAATTGGAACTAAAGTTGGGCACAATAGTCCTTGGGCTGGTCCCCTGCAGAAAAATGTGTTTTATGTATGGACTATATCCTAGATGATTGCTAGTGGGTAACATAGTATTAACATTTGGACGCTCAGTAAAACACATTCAAAGATTTATTTCCCTGAAACTTATGAGCTGTTTGGAAGCAAACTAGGTCATAACAGTCCTTAGGTGAATTCCTGCAAAATGGATGATTTCAGGTCAGCGATATATCCAAGATAACCTCCACCGAGGAACATAGTATGAACATTTGACAATATGGGGAAACGCATTCAAACATTTTCTCTAATACTGCTGGGCAAAAATAGATAAACAAATTTCTTGGTTGGTCACCTGCAAAAAAGTGTATTTCAGGTCCGTGCTATACCAAAGATAGCAGCCAATTGAATGGAAAAACGCGTTCATTTCTGAAAATGCTGAGCCAATTATAGCCAAACTTTGCCACAATAACCCTTGGCTGGTCCCCTGCGAAAAAGTGTTTTTCAGTTTCGGGCTATATCCAAGATAACAGCCAAAAGGGAACATCGTTTTAACATTGGATCATATGAGAAAGCACACTCAAAGATCTTTTCCGAAATTGCTTTTCCATTTGGGAACCAAACTTGGCACACAATAGCCTTAAGGTGGTCCTATGCAAAAACATAGGCAATCAACGATTACAAAGTTCTCCTCATTGTGGCACATGGTCGCAGTAATTTAATTTTGCTCGGATGCTGATCTGCTATCCCTAATGCATGCATATTGCATATGCAAAGCTTGATGATCCAACCATGTACAGTAGCCAAGGTATGAACTTAGACCTAAATTTGAATGTAAGTCAATCAAGCAGAAAATGTAGGTCACAGGGAACACATTTTGCCTGGATGCTGACCTACCAGCAGAGAAGCATGCATGTGCAAGGTAGATAATCCTACTATGGTCAGTAAATGAGATATGAATTTGGACATAATCTTGAATGTAAGTCAATCATGCATAAAATTTAAGTCACTGTGACCTAATTTTGCCTGTATGCTGATCAACCATCAGAGGTGAACGCATATGCAAGGTTAAATGATCATATCATGTACAGTAACCGAGATATAAACTTGAACTAAAACTTGAATGCAAGGTCAAAGTCAAAATGTCTACAAGGATGATACTACCAAAAGGCTCTCACCATATGAAAGGCACATGTACCAAACATGAACACATGAACACCCTACCACTAAATGAGACATTTCTACAAGCATGGTTTAAGTTTTTAAAAATTTCCGGGGGGTCAAATGTCTATAAATATGGTACTGCCAGAGAGCATTCATCATAAAGAAGTCGCACAACAAATATGAACACCCTACCACTAAATGACAACCTTCTAGAAGCAAGGTTAAATCTTTTTTTAAAAATTGCCCTCATGGCATGGTCAAAGTCAAAATGTCTACAAGACGGTACCTTCAGAAAGGTTGACCCAAGATGCACTTGTATGCAAAGTTTCCTGATCCTTTCTTGCCTTGCCACTGAGATATACATGCAAGTTTGGACACGGATGCAGAGGGTATTCCAATAGTCCCCCTCAACTTCGTTGAGGCGAACTAAAAAATCACGTTTACTTTATCCAAGACGGCAACGAGAAGGGAATAAAAAATATACCGAAGTAAACGTTAATTTAGAAACTGTATATGGCCATTTTGACATATACTGTCTCCTCAGTACAGTTCACACCAAAACATTTGAAAAACCAAATCAAAACTTGGTAGTCTGATCGGGAACAGCCAACCAAAAGGGACATAGTTTAAATTTGGATCCTTTTGAAACACTTCAAAAGTTATTTCGCCTTACACCACTGGGCATATTGCAGCCATAGTGTAACTTAAGTCTCTTTCACAGTGACTGTTTATATCAATCAAGGTCAATATGAGGACACAGGCTCTTGAGGGCCCTTTTTTCGGATCCAACGAAAATGGGCAATCTTTGTAAGAGACCTGAACAATACTTTTAGTACATCATTTGATTACAGTTTAGTTAAACTTGCTTCAATAGTTTGAGAGCGGATGACGAAAATTATGATTTTCCAAATGGTCCAATCTTAAACTATGTTCTGGGCTGGTTGTCATGTTTATTATCGAATCAGAATGAAATGATTTGTTTATAAAGGACCTTCCTGCAAAGTTTTGTAGATTTTGCTTCAGTGGTTTCCGGAAACTTTCAATACATCATTACATCATTCCAATACACTTTAGTTAAATGTGCTTCAATAGTTTTAGAGCAGATCATCTAGGGTTTTGATTCTCCCTGCCCAATGTAAAACCATGTTCCCCGCAGTCGGTCATGTTTTTTGTTGGATCTAACAGACTGAAATCAGCAATTATGTAAAACACCTTCCATGCATTATTCCAGTACATTTTAATTAAATTTTCTTCAATAGTTTCAGAGAAGATGATAAACATGAAGATTTTTCAATATTTCAGCGCTGGCTGCCATGTTTTTTTTATCGGATCGGAAGGAAATGACCAATGTTTGCAAAGTTCAATTTTAGTTTGGTTGAATTTGCTATAGCGGTTTCAGAGGAGATAATTTAAATGAGAAAAGCTCACGAACGATGGACGCCAAGTGATGAAAAAGCTCACACTGACCCTCGGGTTAGTCGAGCTAAAAACAGGCAACTGTAAGACCCTGCTCACTAGAAATACCATCACTCTGAACTTCAGCTTACAATGGCATGCATCTTATAATGTTATGGATATAGTAATGCTTGTGATGGAATGTAGCATTTAATACTGTAGAGATAGGAGCAAAACGAGCAACATTTGTAAAGTTCAATCCATACATGAAAGGTTTGGTTGAATTTACTTCAGTCGTTTTAGGGAAAACTAAAATGTGAAAAGTTAACGACAGACGACAGGCACAGGTGATGGCAATAATTCGCAACTACTCTTTGGGTCAAGTATGCTAAAAATAAAGTGAAGATCAATAAAATGTGTAGCGTATTGTCCTTCTTCATGTTGAGAAAGATATTAGGTATGTAAGCTGAAAGGATAACATTTATCTATATCATAGACCTTTGCATACTCACAACTGAATGTATACAAAGCGTATATATAACACTTGTCTTCATTTCTTAAAGGGTCATATGTTAAACTATGTTCCCGCTTGCTGCAATCTTGCATGAGCTATGAACATAAAAATCAAAAACTTTGAATGCGACCAACCAAGTTTGTTTCCAATTAGCTCAGTGGTTTTGAGACGAAAAAGGGTTTAATATTTAACTATTCAGGTTCCAGCTGGCGGCCATCTTGCCTGAGGTGATGATGATGATTGGTGGTTATTAACGTCTTGTACCCGTAATTTAATGACCTCGATCGTACGGTCATTGCATGAGCTATATAAACATAAAATATCAAAAATTTTAAAGGGGACCACTCAAGAACTATTGTGACCAAGTTTGGTTCCAACTGGCTCAATTCTTTCACTGGATAATGTCTTCAAATGTCTGCAACAACTGCATTTAGTAGAAGCCCTCATTATAGACAAGTCACATACCAAAACTATTAAATACATATAACTTTCCCTTGAAGCCATAATAGATTATGAACAAGAGTTCTCAAAATACAACATGGCTTTCCGGGCCAAAATATATGAAACCATGGCATATTAAGAAGTATTGTATAACAAGAACCGGCAGCCTGCATAATCGGCAGCTTGCCCCGCCCACCTATATTTCGAAAGTTTATACCTTAATCATAAATTTATTCCCAATAAAAGTTTCTGAAGGCTCTCTTTTGCATACTTGCATACTTCTGTGTCTGTAAGTCACAATGCCCTGCCCTTCAGAGAATAAAACAATGTATTGATTATGATCATGTAATGATCTATCTGTATATAAAGTTTCATCATGATATCAAACTTGCTTCCGGCTAAACTACCTTCATCCTTCACATCCAAAAATCAATGATAATATTCAAAGTCAATGATCTGTCGCAGCATCTGTTTCATCCCAAAATGTTGCAGTTCATGTAATGCTCTATCTGTATATAAAGTTTCATCATAATATCAAACTTGCTTCCAAGTAAACTACCTTCATCCTAAACCTTTAACCTATATTTTCACATCTAAATTCAAAGTCAATGACCCATGGCCTTGATGTCGCCTCATCTGTTTCATCCCAAAAAGTTGCAGTTCATGTAGGTGGGCGAGGCAAGCTGTCGATTACGCAAGCCGGTTCTTGTTGTTCATAACCTTTTTTTATAAAGAATACATCTTAAAATGCCATGGTTTCATATATTTTGACCCGGAAAGCTATGTCACATTTTGACAACTCTTGTTTATAATCTATTATGGCTTTAAGGTATCTCAGTGGTATTATTCTGCCATTTTTGTCTTATACTTGTGCATTTAGGTTTCATTCATTAAAAAATTAACAAAATAGTTATTTGAAATGTAAAAAAAGTTCCAAAGTGTTTAAAATTATTATTCCATATCACTTTTACAACATTTTCATAACAAAAAGGTGAACTAAAACACACAAGCTTTAAATCTGAAGCTGGATTTACAGAACACATAAATTATTCAAGGGAGATAATTTGATAAAAAAAAAATTAACATAGATATCACTACAGAAATTGACATTTTGCAATTTATCTTTCTTATTTCAACGGTGACCCCTTATTTCTATTTTTATATGTAAACTATATTATGATTCAAAAACACATGCAAAGTATGAATAAAATCTAAAATAAATTTTTCAAGCTGTACACTCATATAACCATTTTTTCCTAACATTTCTTTGTAAAATCCTCAAATTTTCAATTTCAGTTTTTGTGCTTAAGGTTCCACTTAAGTCAAAAATTAGGACACTCAGTAAACATAAAACAAATGTCTGTATTTCTCTTGTTGCAAGAAATGTAGTAAAATATTATTGCGGAATGTGTTCTTTTAAACATAACCTACACGTACACACTTTGAAAATTGTAAATAAATTTGATTTTTTTTTTATTTTATAGGCGAATCTTTTCATTTGGTATGCACACAATTTTAAAAAAAATCAGGAGGTCTAAAAAAAGGACTTATATGTTTCAAAATTTTTGTGAACGTATACTTTAATATCTAAGGAAGGGCAAGCTAATGCCGATTATTTAGAACTAATGTTCATTTTCAAGATTCAATTCAATTTTGGTACATAGGGGAAGTAATTCCACACATTCAGGTCAGAAATTGATAAATTTCCACATCAAAACATATGAAACTAGACAAACCAATGTTAGCTTGCCCTGCATTATACATCATAGTATTCGTCCAGAACAATTTCGACAAGAATTAGACGTTTTACTGACCTCCTGATTTTTCTAAAATTTGAGTGTACCAAAGGAAAAGATTTGGTTATAAAATCTTAATTTTAAATTAATTTACAATTTATACAGTGAGTACATGTAAATTATGAGTGAAAGAATGCATTTCTTCATGATTTATAACTATATTTCATGAAGCTTAAAAAATACAGGTAAAAGTTTGATCTTTATTGTGTGTCCTAATTTTTTACTTTAGTGGAACCTTAAATGCACGGTAACCCCAAAATTTTAATTATATTTCTACACAAAATTTTAATTATATTTCTTCACAAAATTCTATAATAGGAAAATAATACCCTGCAGACACCTTAAGGGAAAGATATATGTATTTGATATTTTTGGTATGTGACTTGTCTATAATGAGGGCTTCTACTAAATGTAGTTGTTGCAGACATATTGACCTTGACCTTTCCTTAATCGGCTGTTTCTGAAAGTTGTATTTCAATGGAAAGGTACTTATATTTGTATGTGACTTTAAAAATACTTCCTAATATGCCATTGTTCCTGGCTATGCTAGGGTATGCTTTTGCTATCACTTGGCGTCCGTTGTAAACTTTTTATCAAAGATATTCTCCGAAACCACGGGGCCAACTGGAACCAAACTTGGTCATATCAGTCCTTGGGTGGTCCTCTTTAAAATTGTCCGGCTATTCCACACATCTTCCAAGATGACCGCCAGCAGGGAACAAAGTCATAACACAAGACCCTATACGGGACTTTTGAATCGTGTTCCATCCCGAAAAAAATCTATTTTTTACGAAAAAAAAATCAATACATTAATACACTGAGAGGGAAACACTTATAAATGAACACTGTTGAGCTAAGGGTGATTTATATTTAATCGATTTGTAGCGCTTCAGGTTAATTGGTTTTCGTCAATTAAAATTAAGTTGAAGAATTGTCATATAGGGAAAATTATAAATGCACTTCAATTTCATAAATTGTCTGTTTTTCATGAGGTATATATTTATTCAATAGGTGTAGAAATCCAGTATTACTTCTTTCTGGTATCAGAGGGGATCGTTTTCGCCTTCAATTACACGATAGTTCATATCTCGAAAGTCCCTTATTGAGAATACATTTAAAGACATTATCCTGTGAAAGCATTGAGCCAATTGGAACCAAACTTGGTCACAATACTTCTTGAGTGGTCCCCTTAAGGTAGATCGACACTAATACACGGCGCATTCGATTGGCGCATTTGTGTAACACGAATCGGATGCGGAATTGACTTGATTTTCAAGCCGGAAAAATCCTGTATTGGCCTATTCCTTGTGACGTCATAATAGATTGACATACACATTCCCGCCAATTAGCTCCCTTTACCCGTAAATATTGTCTATTTCGTAAACTATATCAAATAACTTTCTTAATCGAACGGTGACATGTAGATTTTTTCAGCGTAACAGATAGCTTAAGTATATATCTCTGAAATATCAAAAAATTAAAAAAATCTGTCTGATATTTATTTTATATGAAAGATAAACAATAAGCATGTTCTCAAAGTTCCCTATATATTCTTTGTAAATATTGCTAAAAAATACTGAATTTGTCCTGATTTTCAAAGCCAGATAACAGGAAAAGATGATCGGTGACATATCATTTTTATTTTATTTTTGGAACATATAGGTTAAGACCTACAAAATATCTTAAAATAAAAAAATTCTGTCTGATATTATTATTAGGATCGAACTACCTTAAAAGTGTTTGATATTTTATGTTAATAAATCGTCCGATCGAGGTCATTAAATTACGGGCACAAGACGTTAAAACCACCAATCATCATCATCACCTCAGGCAAGATGGCCGCCAGCTGGAACCTGAATAGTTAAATATAAAACCCCTTTGAGCCTAAAAGCACTGAGCCAATTGGAACCAAATTTGGTTGGTCGCATTCAAAAGTTTTGATTTTTATGTTTATACCTCATGCAAGATTGCTGCAAGCAGGAACATAGTTTAACATATGACCCTTTAAGAAATGAAGACAAATGTTATATTTACACTTAGTATACATTTAGTTGTGAGTATGCAAAGGTATATGATATAGATAAATGTTATCCTTTCAGCTTACAGACCTAATATTTCTCAACATGAAGAAGGGCAATACGCTACACATTTTATTGATCTTCACTTTATTTTTAGCATACATGACCCAAAGAGTCGGTGCGAATTATTGCCATCACCTGCGCCCGTCGTCTGTCGGTTAACTGTTCACATATTAGCTTTCTCTTACAGGACATCTATGGATTGTCCTTTTCAAAGGTTGCTCGTTTTGTTCCTATCTCTACAATATTAAATGCTACATTGTATCACAAGCATTATTATATCCATTCCATATTATAAGATACATTTTCAAACCTGTGCATGCCATTGTAAGCTGAAGTTCAGGGTGAGGGTATTTCTAGTGAGCAGGGCCTCACATTTGCCTGTTTTAGCTCGACTTACCCGAAAGGTCAGTGTGAGCTTTTTCGATTACTTGCCGTCCATCATTCGTTAGCTTTTCTCATTTAAATCATCTCCTCCGAAATCGCTATAGCAAATTCAACCAAACTAAAATGAAACTGCAAAAAATTTGTCATTTACTTCCGATAAAAAAAACATGGCAGCAAGCGCTGATATATTGAAAAATCTTCATGTTTATCATCTTCTCTAAAACTATTGAAGAAAAGTTAATTAAATTATACTGGAATAATGCATGGCTGTTGCCAGTGCTGGTACCAAGTCCGTCTATCCCGAGTTCCTATCTTTATCTATGTTTGTCATTTGTCATTTTATTGATTTTCTTGTGCATTTCCCTGGTTGATTGTGACATGTGATTGTAATGTTCGGCCATTGTAAGTGTTTCCTGTAATCTTTCCTTTCTTTTACATAATTGCTGATTTCAGTCTGTCAGATCCAACAAAAAACATGACCGACTGCGAGGAACATGGTTTTACATTGAGCTGAGAGAACCAAAATCTTAGATGATCTGCTCTCAAACTATTGAAGCATATTCAACTAAAAGTGTATTGGAATGGTGTAACGATGTCTTGAAAGTCTTCTTGTTTTAGATTTACGTTTACTGAAGCAAAATCAACAAAAATTTGCAGGAATGATTAATGGAAGGTCCTTTATAAACAAATCATTTCATTCTAATTCGATAATAAACAATGCGACCAGGGCAGGACATAGTTTAAGATTGGACCATTTAGAAAATCATCATTTTCGTCATCCGCTCTCAAACTATAGAAGCAAATTTAACTAAACTGTATTGCGATGATGTATTGTTCAGGTCTCTTACAAAGATTGCCCATTTTCATTGGATCCGAAAAAAAACAGTAGGCTCTCTAGAGCCTGTGTCTCATTGACCTTGATTGACATAGACAGTCAATGTAAAAGAGACCAAAGTTTCACTATGGCCCCAATATGCCCAGTTGTGTTAGGGGAAATAACTTTTGAACTGTTTCAACAGGATCCAATTTTAAACTATGTCCCTTTTGGTTGTTTGTTCTCGATCAGACTTTCATGTTTTGATTTGGTTTTCAAAATGTTTTGGTTTGAACTGTACTGATGAGACATTATAAGTCAAAATGGCCATATACATTTTCTAAATTAACGTTAACTTCGGTAATTTTTTTTATTCTATGCTGGTAGCGATCTTGGATAAAGTGTAAACTTGATTTTTTAGTTCGCCTCAACGAAGTTGAGGGGACTATTGGAGTACCCTCCGAGTCCACGTCCGCGTTTGTGTCCACATTTGCATGTATATCTCATTGACAAGGCAAGATAGAATTAGGAAACTTTGCAAACAGGTGCATCTCGGGTCAACCTTTCTGGAGGTACCGTCTTGTAGACATTTTGAACTTGATCATGCCCTGAGGGCAATTTTTTAAAATTCATAACCTTGCTTCTAAAAGTGGTAGGGTGTTTATATTTGTTGTGCGACTTTCTTATGATGAGTGCTTTCTGGCAGTACCATATTTAGAGACATTTTGACCTTGCCCCGAGGGCAATGTTTAAAAAACATTAACCATGCTTCTAGAGAGTTGTCATTTAGTGGTAGGGTGTTCATGTTTGGTATGTGACTTTCATATGATGAGAGCTTTTTGGTAGCATCATACTTGTAGACATTTTGACTTTGACCTTGCATTCAAGTTTAAGTTTAAGTTTATGTCTCAGTTACTGTACATGGTATGATCATTTAACCTTGGATATGCGTTCACTTCTGATGGTTGGTCAGCATCCAGGCAAACTTAGGTCACAGTGACTTAAATTTGATGTATGATTGACCTTTGCAGGAATGATTAATGGAAGGTCCTTTATAAAAACACATTCAAGTTTATGTCCAAATTCATATCTCATTTACTGAACATAGTAGGATCATCTAACCTTACATATGCATGCTTCTCTGTTGGTAGGAAAGTATCCAGGCAAAATGTGTTCACTGTGACCTACATTTTCTGCTTGATTGGCTTACATTCACATTTAGGTCTAAGTTCATACCTTGGCTACTGTACATGGCTGAATCATCAAGCTTTGCATATTCAATATGCATGCATTAGGAAACCAGATCAACATCCGAGCAAAACTAAATTACTGTGGCCATGTGCCACAACGAGGTGAACTTTGAAATCGCTGATTACCTATGTTCTTGCATAGGACCACCTTAAGGCTATTGTGGCCATTGTGGTTCTCAAATGGCAAAGCAATTTCGGAAAAGATCACCGATTGAATGAGTTTTCTCATATCGTCCAATGTTAAAACGATGTTCCCTTTTGGTTGTTATCTTGGATAAAGCCCGAAACTGAAAAAACATTTTTTCGATGGGGACAAGCCAAGGGCTATTGTGGGAAAGTTTAGTATTATTGGCTCTGCAGTTTCAGACATGAACGCGTTTTCCATTCAATTTTACAGTTGGCAGCGATCTTCGATATAGCACGGACCTGAAAAACACTTTTTGCAGGGGACCAACCAAGGACAATTGTGACCAGGTTTGGTTCCGACTTGGACAACAATAGAGCAAAAGAGAGAACGACTGGGATGGACCACATCGACACAGGCAAGAGTGGCAGTAACAGACCGGATATACTAGAGGAAGTGTATCGGGACCTTACTAGTATGTGCCAGTGGGCACGGTGAGGTCAGCTGAGGTGATGTTGGTTCCAACTGGCTCAGCAGTTTCAGAGATCTTTAAATATGTTTCCTCCTAAGGTCCTATTTTATAACTATGTTTCCCGCTGGTGGCCATCTTGAATAAAGTGCAATCCTGTCGAACACATTTTTTTAAAGGGGACCATCCGAGGACTATTGTGACAAAGTTTTGTTTTAATTAGCCCATTGGTTTCAGAGAAGAAAATTTTTGAATCAAAAGTTTACGATGGACGAACGACAGACGTTAAGAGATGGCAAAAGCTCGCCCTGACATAAAGAAGAGCTAAAAATGGCCACCACGAAACATAGTTTACAATTTGACCCTTTAAGAAATCATATTTTGAGCATCTTCCCTGCAACAACTGAAGCCAATTCAATAAAAATACAGGGATGGTGTTTGAGAAGACCTTCACAAAAATTACTAATTTCTTAAACATGGCTGTCAACATAGTTTAACATTGGATCCCTTGGTAAAATGATCCTTTTCATTATCTGCTATGGAAACTTTTGTGCTGTAATAATGTTTGTAAGGCTCTTATACCAATATGATTTGCCAAAAAAACTTGCTCAACATCAATTTTGACCCTATGTGAAGAAAAAAATTTTTTCTCAGCATAGGCATTGATGAGAAGCATTTTTTCAGGTGAGCGATACAGGCTCAGTCTCTGAGTTCTAGTTCGTGTAATACGGGTACATGTATATAAATATACACATAGAGGCGTCGCAAGAAGTGCTGATTTGACTTTGTCCAAGTTACTCTGTGCGCATATTTCAAATTCTTATTAATGGCCATTTTTGCCCATAAAGATATATTTGATAACACAAATTGTTAACAACCGACTTTTATCAGCAAACTAGTACATGCCAATATTCTACAACACACAATACGGGTGTTATGCGTGAGGAAGGAACTGACCACCCTTCTAGAGCACCGAGTTTATCCCAGTTTTGTGTTTGTTAAGGGTTCGTGTTGCTTGGTTGTTTGTTTCTTGTGTTTGAATTGTGTTGTTTTGGTTGTTGGTGTTTTGTTATTTGTGTTTGAATTGTGTTGTTTAAAGTTATGTCTACTGTTTGTTTGCCATGGTATTGTCTACTTGAACTTGAATAGCTCACTTAAATTGAAGAAATACTCTCATATGTATCTAAACTTATATTTTTAACAATAAAGCTTCGAAGCATATGTCTTTGAGTAATGGTATCAACGTAACAATTGAATCAGTTCAAAACACAGAGTCTGCATCCTTTGGCCTATGTAAGTCCGGCTTCAGAAATCTTACAAGTTCTTCAAATTCATTGCAACAAACTTTTCGTTCACACCCATACAACTCCAAGCATATTCTGACGTCTTCTTTGTTTATCTTTGTAAAATAATCCCGAGCGCCTACTGTTTGTGGGATAAAGTTAAGTTTACCATGGGGGCTTCAGCAAGTCTTTGAGATCTTATACTTTGTAGGTTCCAATGGTAGGCCATTCGGTCGAGTTCTGCTTGGTTTACATCCATAAAACAGTACTTCAAGCCTTCGACGTGAAGTGGGTCACTATCGTCTTATTCATTGATATCTCTTAAATTCTTAAATAATAATTCCTTGGCGGCGTAACAATCGCCAAAATGCTTCTATGCGCTGGTTTGGTGTACTTTTTCCGTACATAAAACTCTTCATTTTTTTCTGTCCCCATATCACACCTTAAAAGTCGAGGTTTGCAACCAATTTTATTCAACGCTCCCAAATAGTATGTAGCAATACGTTTAGAACTTTTGTTGCTTGATGACACTTCCAACCAAAGAATCCGTTTATTATTATTTTCCATCAATAGCTGCATGGATACAGAAGCCAAATGGTGCTAACTTGTCATAACTTTTACGTGCCAAATATAATTTGGACCGAGAGCGTAATATTTTCTTCTACGAAGACGTCTTGCTTTTCTTAACGCCACTCCTTGCGGATCAATTTGCTTCATAATCGGTAGAACATCTCCCTTTCCACACCTATATGGTGATCTAAAAGTCAGACGTCACAACATTGATCGGTGGCCTATACACTCCCCACTGTTTTCCAGTTCTGCTGTTATTATTTCTCTTACCTCATTAAGTGGAGTATATGCTTGCGTGTGTATGCAGAGATTGTAATGTTTCAAAATTCACTTTAATTGTCTTAAACTGATTACAAACCCATGTCTCATAAGTAACACACACACTATAGCTATGTCTTTGTACAAAAACCCTTGATGGAAGTAATTCTTGATTATTTCAAGTCGAGATACTGCTCTTCCTGGCGGAAAATGATAAGGAACTACAGCTTCTGTCAGACAAATGAAAATAAATAATCCTAAAAGACAGTAAGATGTACAGGTGATAAATTTGATTGTACTTCTGATTTGTTGCAGCCGTGAACAACGCATTCCACAATGGATTCTTCAATTTTCCCGCCTTGAAATTCCCGCTTTCGAAAGTCAAATGTAAGAAGTCGAAAGACAAAATGTCCCTTTACGGCTTACGTAAAAAGTCAGAAGTCAAAAGTCAAAAGACAAAAGTCAATAGTCAAAAGGTTGAAAGTCAAAAGTTAAGTCGAAATGTCCCCAGACGGCTTGAGTAAAAAGTCAATAGTCAAAACTCAAAACTCAAAAGTCAGAAGTAGTAAGTAAAAAGTTAAAAGTCAAAATGGCCCTCCAAGGCTTCCGTAAAGAAGAGTTCGAATACTTGAATACGACCGGGTATTTAACATATCACTATTTGATCCTATTTCTCTATTCATGTGTTCATAGCTTCAAAAGCTGATTCAAAAGTTTACTCGATGTTTAATGTATATTTTCTTTGGTGTAATTCCATATAAAATTTGAAAGAAAACTAAGACCACCCTTTAATCATGGTCTGTGACATTGATTCTTTTTTCGATTTATTTAGATTTATACCATCAAAGTTGATTTTTATACCTGACCCGTTTCAGAAAGGGTACATATATAGATTTTAAAAAAATAACTTGACCTTGTTTTAAAAATTGATAAATCATCGAATCCTGAATATCATGTATTGCAAACTTGCATTTTTCAACCATATTTTGAAAATGAATTGCTCTCGAAAGATTTTATAAGCAAATTACACATAACCCAAGTTTTGAATAAAGAGATAATGTTAGATCTTTACCTGCTTTCCTTATTCCATTATCAGGAAGTTAAATTGTCACATGACATTTGTTTACGTAGATACTATAGGTATATAGTAAAAACTTATGACAATAATATATTTGTGTATATGAAGTATTTAAAAGGCAAGGCTTAAATGTAGGCATATCATTATTGACTCTGGTAAAATCAAAACCAAAATATATGATAAAAGGAATGGTTCTGGTTTCACTGTTACTAATTTCCCTTTTCTTGACGGCGACATTCCCCTTGCTCCATTCTGCGGGGTGTGTGTTTTTCAACTGGTACCGGGCGATTCGCACGAGTTTGTTCTACTCTTGATGATTTCAATGAGCGTAGCCGTACTGTCACAGCCAAACTTTTGCGGCAGGGTTGCGGATTTCATAAGTTGTTGAATACATTTAAGAAGTTTTGTAATAGATATGAACATATTATATCTAAATATGGCGTTACTCGTAGACAGCTTATTGCAATGGGCATTTCTAGTCCTCAATTTTGCGGAAATGTCATTAAAAAATGTCAGAAATTGGTTAAAAGTCCAGAGAGGCTTGGACGTAACTTACATTCTTTACGTAATAGGGGATATCGGCAAGACATTCTGCTTGCATCCGTTAAATTAGCTTTGAGACCTAGTGACCTGAAAATTTTGCACACATACTGGCCTCTCACTGATATTGCCGATGTCTACTGTTATTTATGATGATTCTTGACCAAACCTTTCGGGAAGTTTTGAGTTTGATTTTTCTTCCGTAGTGTGACAGTGTTCTACCAGCAGGCTAGGCATCATGATCTGGCCGGCAGTTTAGCGGCGAGCACCCTTTGACCCATCTTTCAAAATTACGTATTGTCTTTTTCTCTCCTTTCAAGATTGTGGTCATGGAGTTAGTAGTCTACCTGTATTGGGTTTTATTCGTATGTTTTTATACTATAGGGAAACGGGACAGATAAAGGGGAGGTTTGGGTACCCATAAACCGGTTTAACCCTACTGCTGGCTTTTGCTAGTGCCGGTACCAAATCCGGCTGTCCCGAGTTCCTATCGTTGTCTACGTTTGTCTTTTGTCTTATACGTATTTTTCTTGTGTAGTTCCCTTGCAAATTGTTGCATGTAATTATAATTTTCAGCCATTGTAGGTGTTACCTGTTATCCATTTTTTAACATAATTTAAACCTTTATAAAGCACACATTCAATGCAACAAAGATCTTTTGATGTTCTTTTTACAAATTCAATAAACTATAAGAGACATGAAAATCTTTTTTTTAATAAATTGTTCAACGTTGGATTTCAAAGACAGTATAGATCATACGTTTTCTTATCGATTTGATTTGATCTGCACTGGAGAGACATAAATTGTCGAAATCTTCAACTGAAGAGTTACCTAGGTATTTAGTTTTATGTTGATAAATATTGATTTTTAAAATTCTTACTGCATTGAATAGACGCAACAATTAAAAATCAATTTTTATCTACATATCTAAAAAAAAAAAATTTTTTAAGATAATATAAATTAACTGATAACTGAAACTAAACTGAATATTTTTAGTAGGGATCCCAACCACATGTTGAAGGTTATATCTTTGAATATTTTTGAATTAGGTCTTTTTGCATCTTCAATGTTTTTTTTTACCTATTAGCTAAATACCTGAAATTTGGCATACACAGTACTGTCAGTCTCAAATAGAATAATCCAAAGACAATGGCAACATCGGAACACAAAGATACAAATGTACCACATAAATACGGCACAGAAAATAAACACACAAACAGATGAACAATGGAGACCAATATAAAAACCAAGTGTGAGATAAGGTGCACCGGTAAAAGATGTATCTCCTGCCTCTTATATGACACCGACCGTGTTGAACATGTGAAATCTGGTCGTAAATTCAAATCCGGTAAGGGAAACAACAGCCTAAAGCTTTTAAAGGAAAGATCTGTTGTCATCTGGAAACAGATTTCCTTTGACGATCCAAAATCAGTTTTTCGTCCATAGACGGTTTGTTTCGATTTATATGCAACAAAGTTTTGTCATAGCCTCAAAGATATTTTTCTCTCGAAACACTTGATCAATTATCTTCTACAATTTGACAGTTTATCCCATCAAAAGGCGTTCTTGGATAGCGGACACAACATTTGGGTGTTTTCTAATTCTTTTTATTGATATGAACAGTAAAGTTATCAAGCAAAAGGGAAAAACACCTCAGTCAAAAAAAAACAAAAAAACCAAAAAACAAAAAAAACAAAAAAAAAACAAAAAAAACATCATCAGTCAATCATTGTTGGTCACTGACACTAAACACACCTTCAGTAAATGGGAAATGGGAATAATCAGATAGTTAATACACACCATCAACTAGTGGCAACTGCCAAAATGTTACATCTTAAAATGACAAAAGACCAATCCTCAGACAACAGTGGCCAATTGTTGATAACATACCATCAAACAATTACAAAATGTCAAATACGGAGGAAACCATGCATTTTAAACATGCAGAGACTTGCAACGATTGAGTGGTAGAAAGAGTCCAACATCCCTTTATATGACAATTTTTTAAAAAAAAAAAATAGTTCATAAGGAAATGAAAGAAATAACTAATTCAATTTGAAGACAAAAATGTATTGACTAAAATGCAGAATAAATATATTTTGTTCATGTGTTCAGTTCACTGTAATTCCTTATTTGCTAATGTGTTTTTTTTTAACAAATTCATGGTATGTTGGGCTGTTTTAAAAACCCCATCGCTGCAACTTTCTACCTGTTTTATGACGCCTTGTTTCTTTGGTCATTTTCATTGGATCCAAGCTGTACATCTGTATGCGTGTGTCCAGTCTTTCTGTTCAGTAATTACATGATGACATTTTGATGATTCTGGTGTTGCCATTGATTTTTTTTTGGAGCTGGCGGCACGGTTATTAATTAATTCATTGTTTGCTGTTAGCTTTTACTACTTAGTTGTGGTAATTATCTAACGTTTTTTTTTACAAATCCAACAGCAACTAAAAAGATCCCAATTTCGAACTAAAGACATTGTCTATGCTGATATAAACTATCATTAATAAAAGGATATGGAGTAGTGCTCATTAGACAAAGTGCTCTACAAATACATAGAAGAAGTTATCAATGGAACAACGCTTTTATTGTTCTTCGTCTTGAAATTACCATGAAACTTTCAACAAGAGCTTTACTCATACCTGTTAGTAATCTTAAAACGGTCCCTAGCACCGGTTTGAGCGGAATTCATTAATAGATGTCGAACATGTGCAAACGGGAAAGTGCAGACAAACACGCACTGAACTTGTTCAAAGATAAAATTATTACCAAAGTCAGCAACAGAATTAATTTTTATAAAGATTATTATGTTGAGCCACATCCTAAGCTGTCTGTTAATAGAAGAAAGTCTAAATTGGGAGATCTTGGCAAAAAATATGTGTTTGTACCAGTTGACAAAGCTTCTAACAACGTTTCGATCATTTGAAAGAAATATTATATCGATGTCCAACAAAACGAATTGGACAATTCTAATACTTTCAAACGCACCAATTGTGATGAACAAACTCTCACCAAACAACATTACAAGGACACAGAAATGCTCAAAGTTCCACCTAAAGATAACACCTTGCCTACTATGTACTGGATTCCTAAGCTTCACAAAAACCCGTACAAGCTTCGTTTTATTTCGGCATCGAGTAATTGTTCTACTACTAACTTGTCCATCCATTTAACCAGTGCACTTTCTTGTATAAAGGACTTAATTATAAAATATTGTGAAAAAACTTATCAAAACTCTGGTGTCAATTACTTTTGGAGTGTAAAAAACTCTATTGAAGTTTTAGATAAATTGCAATCAATACAAAAACCAGTTTTCTGTTATCTCTTTTATTCCATTCATGTTCTTTGTTAAATCTATCAACTGATGGTTTTTATTTGCTTGGTCTGATGTTTTCTTTAACTTTGCATGATAAAATAGTGAGATGTTGGCACTATGAAGACGAGCCTAGTCAAATCGAAGATTTAATTCTGTGTCAGTTTTTAATATGGAAATTTCGGCTAGAGCAAAAGAAGCATCCCTAGACGGCAACAATGACACTGTTGTGTGACTGAAATCTTGCACAAGCACTTTGGTGTCAAAATCCCAATAAATTCAAAGTCCAAAACTTAAATGTTAATTTAAGACTCTTTTGTATACAAAATTAAACTCTCCTTAAAAAAGCAGTATTTTGCTTTAATCTTCATTCTTCCCGGCACCTGAATCGGTTTTCAGGGGCTTCGGCTACAGAGCTGCCGGGCGCGTCCCCAGGTGGTGGATAGGGGAATGCCCTGTCTATGCGGGGTAGTCAGGTCATAATACGGAAAGCCTGACCGCGAACCATTGTAGCCAAACTGTGTGGAGAAACGCCACGCTCCATGCAGTATAAAGACCCCTTCTATATTTCTCTAAAGAGAGCAGACGCACTGGGTGTCGTATGGAAGGCTAAATTTCCTGCCCCTACCCATTTCTCCAATTTTCCGGTGGCAGTCAAAAGTCGTTGCCCAGGTTGTCCCTTCCACCTTTATTTCTTTCTTCTGATACTTTCAATTTTTTGAATTGATTAACTTGTTCTCGTCCTGATATAGCTGAAATATTGCTCATTGGACGTTAAACTCTAACTAATCAATCAATCAATCATTAACGCCAAATAGAAACAATAATCGTATCATGTACAAGGCATTCTGTTTATTTGTTGTTTGGAAATAAATCAAATGAAGAAATACAGTTTTAAAGGGGGATGAGAATAAAATAAAACTTTGTTACTGTTTATTATTAGTGTTTATTATCAAATTCAGGTAGCCTGATGTAACTTTGAATTCCGTGTCCTTTTACTGCAAATTACAAAACAGATATACAAGACATTTGAGTAAGCCCTATACGGGTGGTCAGATTTTCTTCAAAATTATGACATGTAAATCTTGATAAACTGATCATCTTGTAGTTTTAAATTAACATCTACGTCCTTTCATTTCCTTTATATATTACGCGGAAAGTAACAAAACGAAACAAGATGTGTTTGTGAAACACTACATATGCTCCCAGATTCTACAGTAAAATATATGAAAATACCAAATTTTACCCCTTTTTGACCCCTATGATCTTGACCTTTGACCTATTTTTTTTGTATATGTATGTTCCTCTCGACAAGACCTTTACACTTGCCAAGTATTAAAAGTCTATCTTTCATAGTTCAACAGTTGTTTATTATCATAAAAACACCCAATTTACCCCTTTATTCTGAAACAGATGAAGCCCCTTTGGACCTCTTGTTTATTGAAATGGTTTTAATTGTTAAAGGTATCTGTTTAAACATGCTATAAGAAACTTACAGAAAAATACTGCACCAAGATCCGAAAAAAATGGAAAAATTCATTTTTTTCCATTTGTTCCCCTTTGGGCCTCTTGTTTCTCAAATACGGTAAATGCTACCTCAAATATGTCGATATACTTCAGTTGTGCAATTTTATTAACATTTACATAAAATAAACCCCCTCTCAATACGATAAATAATAAGGATTCTTCAGTCAAATATGTGAAAACAGCCAAATTCACACCATTTTTACCTCTGTGACCTTGACCTTTGACCTGACCTGATTTGTTTTGCATATTTATGTTTCTCTTGACTAGACCTATACACTTGCCAAGTATCAAAAGTCTACCTTATATAGTTCAAAAGTTATAGCCAAGGTTTAAGTTTCGTACGCACAGACAAACAGACAGGACAAAAACAATATACCACCCGATTCTCGATCTGGGGGCATAAAAAGCCCCCCCCCCCCAAAAAAAAAAAAGAAAAGAAAAATAATTATAATAAATAAAAAAAAATAACAACAAACAGAAAATTTATGGAAAAAAGAGCAGTAAATCCAAAACGGGTATTTAAATGTTATCCAAAATTGCACGGTAGGTAGATCTCATTATGCTGATAATTTTAGCCGTCTAATATTTGATTATCTGTTATTGTTCTTTGAGTTATTTGCAAAAAACAGCAATTCACCCCTACCTTCTATTTGTAGTAATAGCGGCCATGCGGTTTAGTCTACGGACTAAAAAATCACAATCTTGAAAGTGCATACCCTGCATTTGATTCATGCCAAGTTTGGTTGGTACTGGCCCAGCAGTTTTAGAGAAGAGTATCTTTGAATAAAAATTAACGGACGGACGACAGACGTCGAGTAATGGCAAAAGCTCACCAAGGCCTTTGGCCAGGTGAGCGAAAAATGATGAGACAGATAAAACTAGATGTTGTCGGAAACGACAGCTATCCCCGCACTCCCTGTTTGATACAGGAAACAGTTGTTATACACCCTAGGCATTTTTTTTTCAATATTTTTTTAAATCTACCTATTGATAGTCATTTTTGTTACTAAAAGAATTCTAGGATACATGGTTGCTAAGTAGAATTCCAAAAAAAAAGTGGTCTTTGAGACTTTCAGGAAATTTACCAAGATTGGAATCAATATTTTTGAAATCCAGTTGATGAAAATGTTTTTCCTAAACTAAATAAACAATTTAAGTATGGTTGCTAGGTAGAATTCCAAAATATAAGTGGTCTTTGAGACTTTCAGGAAATTTACCAGAGTTGGAATCAAATATTTTTTGAAATCCAAATGATGAAAATGTTCATCCTAAACTACAGAAACATTTTAAGTATGGTTGCTAGGTAGAATTCCAAAAAATAAGTGGTCTTTGAGACTTTCAGGAAATTTACCAAAACTGGAATCAAATATTTTTGAAATCCAGTTCATGAAAATGTTCGTCATAAACTACACAAACATTTTAAGTATGGTTGTTAGGTAGAATTCCAAAAAAAAAGTGGTCTTTGAGACTTTCAGAAAATTTACCAAAATTGGAATCAAATATTTTTGAAATCCAATTGATGAAAATGTTCGTCCTAAACTACACAAACATTTTAAATACGGTTGCTAGGTAGAATTCCAAAAAATAAGTGGTCTTTGAGACTTTCAGGAAATTTACCAAAATTGGAACCGCCTTTCAGAATCCTAAGTTTTTAGAATTTTGTTTTTTACCAAACACTTGTCAGAATATAAGATAATATGCCAAAATTAAAAAAAAATATGTGTCTTTGACATTTTCAGGAAATTTACCAAAGTTGGAACCGGAACTAAAATTTTAAAAGCTTATTGCAAATCTATAGACCATATGCAACAATTCTGCATAAAGATTTGATCCCTAAATCCAAACATGTAGGAGGAGTTTGCGTCACATGCCACATGTGTCTAATCCACATCTTTGGGTCTTTGTTAAAATTGACATCATGGGGCCTCTTGTTTGCACCAAGTCCAATATCAAAAATCCGAAAGCTTATTGCGAATCTACAGACTATATGCAACAATTCTATAACAAAATTAAATCCCTAAATCTAAAAATGTAGAAGGAGTTTGAGTGACAAGAAAAGTGTGACGGACGGACAGACGGACGGACGGACGGACGGACAGACGGAGGTTATAACATTATCCCTGAACTTTCTTCGAAAATTCGGGGATAATAAAAATTTTCATTATCTTTTTTATAAACATTGTTTTCAGGTTCCTTTGTTTAAGTCACAACTATGAAACACCACCTTAATTTTTTATGACTTATAAATGCTGTTCGTTAGTTTTGCATACCCATATATCTTCAAATTAGAAACAAAGCCAAAAAAGTTTGACACTTCCCCAAACTTTCACTAATTTCCTCGTCAGTTATTCTTTCTGTATCAATCAAAGCCACTTCGAAGTCATTTATTTTGCAATTTATTACCACAAGGCCGATACCTCTGCTTGTGGACTGGCAGTCCTCGAAGGTATTCACCATCCCAGTAGCCAGTACTTCCAGAACACCACTTGCAATATCTAAATATATGAAAATTTTGTTTAAATTGAAGGGGTATCTCCCTCTTGCATAGCTCTGTCCTTAGCTAATAATTGATTTTCTATCAAGATCTTACTGGTTGTTTTTTCTCTATCAGCATGGTTCGTTGATTTCCAAATGTAGTAAAATGTTTTGTTTTGATGTGCACTGAAGAGACATTAGTAGCCGGCATGGCCATATGAGAAACTAAATTCACAGTAAATTTCGGTATTTTTATTTATAAATTAGTTTGATAGATTTACCTTGAAATATATGTTGGTCATTTATGATAATAAGTTGTCTTTAACGTGTTTTTGTCTGATATTTGTTTAGGGACCGACCATTTAACCTGAAGGGGGGGGGGGGGGGG